>CAJHUC010002954.1:17500-95682 GCA_905146915.1 Ostreobium quekettii
AGGGCTCCCACCCAGCCGCATGAGGAGCTGGCCATTGAAGGCCTCCCAATCTGTCTCCCGCCAGTTAAGAACCCGCCTAACTGCAGCACGGCGTGGTCCCAGAGAAAGTCGAGTGACCACTGGAATGTGGTCAGAGCCAACCTCCAAGTTCTCCATGACTCGCCATGAAACAACTCTGGACACAACAGTGGGGCTGCCAGCAGTGATATCAATCCAGGAAACCTGCCCTCTGTCCCCCCGAAAAGTGGGGGGCGAAGCACTGTTGTTCAGAACAATCAAATTCTCCTCTAATAAAATGTTTTCCACAAGTTCGCCAACTGCATTGAGCGGAATGCTCCCAGGCCCCCACAATGGTGAGTGGCCGTTGCAATCGGCGCACAACAAAATACCTTGTGCTCGTTCTCGAGCAATCCCAAGAGATTGGGAAAGCTCAAGGTGGCCCTCTCCCCTGGAATGTTGGAGATAAGCCGACAGAATTGAGCACGAAAAACCAGAAGCTTCGACTACCACTCCACACACCCGTATGCACCCCAACTCCAACGGAATGAAGCTAATGGATTCTTTGACAGCAATGGCCACTTGGGGTGGGGATCCCCTTCCGAAAAGAAAGCGAAACCCCCCCCACTTGCCTATTGGTAACTTGGCCTCCATTGGGGGGTCTTGTACAGCTACAATGGCCACCCCTTGCTCCCTCACTGCTTGCTCCAGTAGCCTCCAGACCGGTGGCGAGTTGCGTGCATTGAGTTGTAGTACTTTAATCATGATTCTTGGGCCCACCCTTGGCGGATGGACCGGGCTCAGTGGTGCGGTGGTGGGCCTCAGATGCAGGCCCATCTGCGTGGCTGGCGGTTCCCGGGGCTCGATGGTACTGGCTGCTGTGGCTCCCCATGGCCCGGCAGAACTTGCAGTAAAACTGCGCCGGTACGTACTCCTTGACACGTCGTCCGACAAAGTCAAACATCATCTCTCCGCGCTGAATGAAGAATTGCGCCAGGTCGGGCGGGAGGTAGACGCGACAGGCTCGCGTCACCCGCGATTCTGCCGCCTCCTGCCCCTCTCCGCCTGTTGCCGCCCCCCCCGCGAGGCGCGCGAGCCAGCAACCGGCGCACCCGAAGCGCCTTCAGTCGTTCGGCGTCCTCCGGACGCAGCAGCCGAGCAGAGCCACGCGCCAATGCCGTGGCGACCGCCTCCTCCGAGGCGCGTTGATCAATGCCATACACCACCACCGAGGTGGCGGAGGGGGAGCGCATGGGCTCCGGGATCCACTCGCCCTTGACGCCCGGCATGGGGAATGCCCGGCGGGGGATGTACTGCAGGGCGGCGGCGGTCAGCTGGACCTTCCAGCCGTTCGTCGGAGTTCGATCGACGCGCTCCACCACTGAATGGGGGAGGCGCTCGGTCAGCTCGGGGATGCCGCGGAAGTTTTCCGCAAAGCATTCCCCAAAGCGGTGGGGGTCGATAGGCTTCTTGGCCACATCGGGGTCGGCGGGCTTGAGGAAGATCGTGCGGCCGGCATCCCACTCGAAACGCGGCGGCCTGGGCGCCGGAATGGCGCCGGCTTGTGCCACCACGTCGCTCCATCGGCGCCCACCGGCTGGGCGCAGAATGACGCCCGGGGGGGTCGATTTTGCGGTCGGGTGGGGGGCGCCGCGCGAGGCCTCGGCAGCGCTCAGTGCGCTGCGCAGCTTCTCCGTCTCCATTCCCATTAAGAAGGCCTCAAGGACGCCCATGGCGTCCTCCGCGCGGTCGGCCAAGGCGAGGCCGCGGTCTCCATCCCGTTGGCCTGGAGGCCGGCGCAGCTCTTCGCTCACGGCCCGCAGCGTCTTGCAGACGCGTCCGAACTGCGGGCCCAAGGCCTTCAGCGCGGCGGGGATGGCCTGCGCGGGCCCAATCCCCTCGGCGCGTTTTTTCGTTTTGGGCATGTTGTCCATGCCTTTTGCTCCTCCGCCGCCAGCGCCAACGCCTTGGCTAGCTCCATGGCGCTTTGGCGCCGCCGTTCCCTCGCGTTCATCCGCCGTTCCCTTCCCCTTTCCCTTGCGTTTCCTGGGGCCTGCCGTGGCCCATTCGTCGTCGTCAGAAAGGCGGTCAGAAGCCGCCTCAGAATGCCGATCTCCGCCCCCATAGTCGCTGCCTCGGGCGGAGCCCAAGGCCGGGGGCGTTGGGGCCCGTGCGCCCGCCGAGGATCGCCCTCGCGTAGCCATCTTCGTCGGTGTTCCCACATAGATCTCAACCGCCTGGCTGCCGCCCCTTGCGCCAGCGCGGAGAGGCTGGAAGTCCTCCTCGTCATACTCGGCTGCTAAGGCCCGTCGCCGGGCCTCAAGAACAGCCTTCGTTTCTCCTTTGGAAGCGCCAACCGTCTCCCAAACACTCTTGGGTACATGAACCAGGGTGGTTCGGTTGGGAGCGTCGCCTTCGCGCCTCGAGAGCTCGCGCCACAGTCTGTCCACCTTCTCAGACACTGTGCAGTCGCGGTAGACAACTCCGTAGAGTTGGCACATAGACTTCAGCTTCTGGTCCGTCAATTTCTCCAGGAGCCCGCGAGAAACGAGCTCCATGGCTGCTTGCTGCCGTCCCCAGGGAGGGGAGGCGAGGCGGCGCGCAGGAGGAGAATGTGTGTGTGTGTGTGTGTGTGTGTGTGTGTGTGTGTGTGTGTGTGTGTGTGTGTGTGTGTGTGTGTGTGTGTGTGTGTGTGTGTGTGTGTGTGTGTGTGTGTGTGTGTGTGTGTGTGTGTGTGTTGTTGTTGTTGAAATCCGGTTTTATTACATTAACCGGCTCCGCGGCAACTGAGGCCATGTGGAGCCATCTGAAGCCATGTTCTGTTTTTAGTGCCAGCTCTGTCTCACTCCACTGTCCGTGTTTTAGATCAGAAAACCCCCAGCCCGAGAAGAACGCCCGCGCTCAGAACTCCTGAGCCACCCCAGACGACCGCACCAGCAAAGAAAAAAAGAAGGGAAAAAGAGAGAAAGAAAACAAAAGAAAAGACCCCACACAGTAGAGAAGGGACCGCCATGCACAGCCCTCTCCCTGGTCCACATCATCCTCGTCCTCTAACACATAAGCCTCCTCCGACTCCTCGACATCCCGGTCAAGCCTCCTCAACATCCTCGTCCTCACTGCTGTCCTCGTCCTCCTCCGCGTCCACGTCGACCGCCCCAGCTCGTCCCAGGGCCGCCCGTCCCTCCTGCTCCCGGTGCAGCGTGGCCTCAAGGTCATCCCATCGCCTGTGTCTCCTCCTGGTCTCGCAAAGGAAGCGGGAAAGCCAGAGCCGGCCCCAGCTGGATCCCGTTAGGAAATCCCACTCCCACCCCGGGCAAGCCTCCCCAGCCTGTCGCGTCCGGCCGCTCCACTCCTCGCGAAGCCAAGATGTGAGGCTCTCTCGAAGGTAGCTGAAACGGGTGCAGTCAAGAAGGAGATGCGCCCTGGAGTCTGGGCACCCACACTCGTCGCAGAAGGGCGAGTCCGTCAGACGAAACCGTGCCAAGTAGACGCGTGTAGGGTAGTGTCCTGTCAAGAACTGCGCAACCAATGCCACAGCGTATCGCGAGGGCAGGGCGCGGGTCCAGCGGAGATGAGAACGGAAGACCACATCCTCGGTGGAGTCCAGGACCGTCCCGTCCAAGGTCCTCTCCTGCCTCCTAGCCGTGTCTTGGTACCACCGGCAAATCTCCCGCTCCAGCTGGCGCTTGTTACACCACGTGTCCACAAGCGGAGAAGGACTGTCGCCCTGAGCTGCCCTCCTCGCCGCACTGTCCGCCAGCTCATTCCCAGCCACCCCACTATGTCCAGGGGCCCACCAAAACCGCACCTGCATACCAGCCTCCCAGAGAGCCTGGTGAAGCGCCAAAGTGGTCCACACCGACTCACGACAGCGTCGCCAATGAGAACCGGTCAGTGCCAGCAGTGCAGCCTGTGAGTCCGTGATGAGGGTGGCACTGCCCGGGGAAGGCGTCGACTGTAGCTGCCGGAGAGCCCCCTGAATGCCCCCTACCTCCGTATCAGTACTGGCGAGGAGCGGGCCCATGGGGAGGAGGAGGGTGTGAGATGGATGTGTAGCAGGAAGCTCGTCATGATCATCCCGGAAGAACACCGCAGCCGCCCCATTCCCCCCCCCCTCCATGACTGATCCGTCAGTGAAGATGCACACTCCCCCGCCAGCCTCCATGCAGCTGTCGATGCGATCCTGCGCCTCATCTCTGGCGAGGAAGTCGCAGGGGATCTGGGGAGGGGCCTCCCAGGGGGGGCGGATCCAAAAACATGCGCGGTCCACCCTCTCTAAACCCTCAACCACCTGGGGGTGCGCACGCCTGAGGGCCCTCAGCTCCCTCCTCGCCAAGGCCGCTGTGGAGCACCGTGGGGTGCGGCTGCATCCCCCGTCGTCATCTTCAATGCCTAAGGAAGTCCGGCCATACACCCGCTGCCTGAGCACGAATTGAAGGATGACGTATCGGATGTGAAGATCAGCGGGAAGCCACCCACACGCCGCGATGGCCTTCACCGTGCTCGTAGTCCTGAGAAGGCCAAGGGTGATGATCGCAGACATCCGAAGAACCCTGTCCAGCATGTCCAGCCTGGCCTGCGTCCTGACCACACTGCCCCACGCCACTGCCCCGTACCAGAGACGAGGAAAAACCGTTGCCCCCACTAAAGTGGAGACAACCGTCGGGTGCAGGCCCCAATGTGTAGCACAGAGCTTCCTGATGACTCGAAGACGTTGAAGGCAAGCATTGCAGGTGACCTCCAGGTGCTTCCGCCAGGTCAGCCTGCTATCGATCCAGACTCCCAGGTATTTAATCTCATCCACCTTGGGAATGGTCCGGCCGCCCATAGTCAAGTGTAACGGCTCCACCCTCCTCCGCAGGGTGACGTCCAGAGCCTTGCACTTGGCCGCGTCGAAGATCAGGCCCCATTCCTCGCTCCAATCTGCGATGAAGTCCAATGCAGCCTGCACCCTGCCCGGCGTGCCCTCAGTCGACGAGACAATGTCCCAAATGAGAACATCGTCTGCAAACGCCGATACGTAAATCCGCTGCTTCAGCCCCTCCAGCAGATCATTAATAAAAATAATGAACAGCAAGGGGGAGAGCGGCGAGCCCTGGGGCACCCCCACTCTGACCTGAACTGGAACCTCGAGATCGTTGACGAGGAGGATCGCTGCGCGCTCGGAAAGAAACCCCCTGATCCAGGCCACCAAATACCGGGGCACATCCCACCTCATGAGCTTCCACAGCAGGGCGGTGTGGTCGACAGAGTCATAGGCCGCCTGGATGTCCAGCGCCACGGAGGTGCAGCGATGTCCCCTCTGGAGCGCCATGTGTGCGGCATTCACAAACCGCCAGAGCGCCAACTCGGTGGCCCTAGACTGCCTGAAGCCCTGCTGGTGATCGCTGAGGAGCTGCCTGGTCTCCACAATATAAGACAGCCTGTCTGTGACCAGCCCCTCCAACACCTTGCTCATGGTGTTGATGAGGGCGATGGGCCGATAACCCTTGGCCACAGACAGATCCCCCCCAGGCTTGGGGATCGGGACCACCTTGGCAGCCCTCCATGAAGCCGGGTGCGTGCCCGAGCGAATCAGGCCATTAAAAATGGCTTGAAGCACTGGAGTGATGCTGTCGCTGCACTCCTGAAGACACTTGGCCAGGATGCCGTCCGCTCCCGGCGCGCTGACCGCCCTCATCTCAAGGATCCGCCTCCGGACCTCAGACTCCTGGATCAGAGGAAAATCCCCCCACTCCGTCGCCAGCCATGCGTCAATCTCCGCTCTCCTAGTCGCAGTCCGGTCTCTGAACTCCTGCGAAGACGGGGCCCTAGGGAAGAAGCGTGCCTGGAGCACGCTGGCCTTGTCTGAGTCCTCAACCGCCCACTGCTCTTCGTCCGTCTGGAGATCTGCCACCTGAATCCTTCTGCGGGGCTTGAGGATCCGCTGAAGCACTGGCCACATGTCCTCATGATTGACGGACTCACAGAATCGTCGCCATGCAGCCGCCTTCGCCTTCTTAACCTCCCGAGTAAATTCCTTGCAAGCCCGGCGGTATAGTCCCCTGTCGTGGTCAGTGTCAAGCCGGTCCGCCCTGTTCCTGAGGTGTTTCATACGTCGTCGCAATTCTGTGAGGTGAGGGCTCCACCAAGGCTTGGACGCCCAGCAGACCCTCTTCTCTGGGACATGCTCCTCGATGGCACCCTGCAGCACCTCTGTGAGGATCGTCGTCAGTCTGTCAGCCTCCTCCCGAATCTCCTCCCTCGACGACGACCGCGCATCAGTGCTGCCATCGTGGTCGGACGCCCGCTGAACTCCCCGTGCCCTGCATTCCCGAGCCACCGCCGCACTGAATTGGGGCCAATCCACCCCACTCCAGTCCTTGCACCTGTAAACACGGTTGCTGATGGGGGAGTGGGCCACGGAGAAGCGTATGGCGCGGTGATCAGAACCAGAGAAAAAATCCTGATCCACTCGCCAATCCGCCAAGCCCAAAGCAGCACTGCGGGTAGCCAGAGTGACATCGATCCAGGACTTGTCCCTCCGGTCAGACACGAATGAAGGCGGGGCGTCTGGGTCGTTGATCACCTCCAGATTGTGAAGCATGATAAGCTCCTCCACGGCCTGCCCCACCGCGTTGGTGCGGACATCCTCCGGCCCCCAAAAAGGGCTGTGACCGTTGGCGTCCATGCCAAGCACCATGCGGGGGGAGCGGCTCTGTGCCCAGACCACCGCCCGGCGTAGCTCCTCCAAACCCTCCCCCCACGTGTGACGGATGTAGGCAGAGACGATCACCGTAGACCCAGAAGGCCCCAAGAGCTCGGCTGCTGCGATCCTGGGTCCAAAAGGTTGGACCGTCTTGAACCTCATGGAATCCCTGAGCAGGATCGCCGCAAGGGGGTGCGTAGAGTCAGTGCCCCGCGCCACCACCAGCCGGAATCCTGGGAGGCCCGTCCGCCCCAAGGCCACCGACCGAGGTGGATCCTGGATGAGCAGGACGTCCACAGCCGAACCCTTGTCGACGATCTCTTGATGTGTCAGCGCCCATGTCGTCTCACTCCGTCGACAATTCAACTGTAAAAAAGACAATAGCCTGCCCTCCCCACCCCGGACACCTCTTTGAATGGAGGTGCCCGCCTGCCCGACCTCAGTCTCTGTCATTGGGCGGGTGGGGGTGCGAGACACAAGCACCCGGCTGCTCATCCCTCATCAGTGCACGCCCCCGAGGTGCATGGGGGGCGATCGTGCAGTCACGCGTCTCATGCACGCCCCCACAGCTCCTGCAGCGCGGCGGGTTGCGGCAGAAGCGCGCAATGTGACTCCCCAACTGGCCACAGCGAAAGCATCGCCGCGGCGCAGGTTGGAAAGGCCTGGCAGGGGACCAGCCGAAGTTGAGTACCACCCCACCGTCCTTCAGAATCGCCTCAACCAGCGCGGTAGAAGCCGAGATCTTCACTGCCGTCGAAGGCGTCCAACCCTCCACTGCAGCAGCGGATCTGCCCTTGACGCGCCGATTCAAGCGTTCAACTTGGATGTCCTGCAGATCCGCCTTGGCCACTCCATTCCAGCGGCTGGCGTTGTCGGCGGCCAGCTCTCGCGCAAGGTCAGAGAGGGAGCGGGAAAGGGGGACCCCGCTGAGCACCAAGGACGCGCTCATGAGCCGGCGGCGGGCATCTTCTGCACGCTCCCACCGCCCAAACCCAGGCACATGCACTGGAGCAAGGGTTTTGGCCCGAGCAAGGCCCTCCTTCGTCAACAGGGCTGCATATTCCCCATGACCTGTCCTCCTCACCAACAAGACCGCCTTGGTGCACCCCCACCTGGTCGTCAGGGCACGATCCAGCGCGCGGCCGAACTCCATGACTCGTGTCGCCTGACGCCTGCCTGCCTCCTGGAGAGGCCTCAAAACAATCGCCTTGTTCCAGTCCCATTGGGGAGGGGAGCGCCGATCGGGTGAGGCAGTGCGTCGATCAGCCGCCCCACCCCGGGGCGTCGCCTGACGTCTCTGACGTCCCCAAGTCGTCGGCTGCGCTGTCGGTCTTGAGGCCGCCTGGGCCGGCATCATCGATGACGCCAGCGCCCCCGAAGTCGTCGAAGTCGTCACCAAAGTCGTCACGATAGCCGGGGGCGTCCGAACCACATCAGCGAACGATCGCCCAGCACATGCAGCCGCCTGCGCTCTCGGTACAGCATTGGCAGTTGCGGGAGCCTGTCGAGCCGCCTGACTGAGATCGCATGCAGCAACTCCAGCCACCACCCCCCTCATGATGGCAGTGGATGCAGAAATGAGAGGGGTGAGAGCGAGCAGGTCAGAATCCGCCAAGGGAGCGCCGCCCTTAACCTTGGCGATCAACCCCCCGACCGCCTCAAGCGCCTCCAACACATCAGCTGATGATCTGATCAGCGGGTCGGCAGCCCTCCCCGCAGCCTGCAACGCCCCGTCATGCTGAACCCCCTCCAGCGGAGAATGCCTCATGGGGCGCGTTGGTTGAGGGGCGGCCGCCGCAGGTGTCGAAGTGGCCGGCAGCTGCATGGGGCTGCAGCGGGGAGAGGGGGGGGAGCGGGGGATACTAGGGGTGGGGGTGGGGGTGAGCACACGAGACACCCCCTCCGGCAGCTGCAAATCATCCTCCCTATGCGCCTCAAGCCAAGCCTCCAGATCCCTGACCATGGAGACCTTGGTGTGATCCCGCCTTCTGGGCAGCCCATTAGCAGCGAGGAGGGCCCTCAACGCCTCGTCCGTCAAGGCCAGAAGAACTCCCTTGGCCGGCCTTCCCTCCAAAGCCGCCAGCCTGGCCTGATTAGCCGCCGACATCATGGGGGCTGCTTTAGGTCCACGCGGCTTCTTTCTTCTCGCCCCTCGAGAGGGCGATGCCGGGACAGGGGGCGGGGTGAGCGTGGACGGGGAGGGTGAGGGGCACAGCGGCGCCCGCAGAATCTCCCCAAAACCCTCCTCGATTGCCGGCGCCTCCGAAATTTCCTCATCGAGCTGCAGGGTCGTCAGGAGTTGGAAAGGGTTGCTCACCTCCAACGGAGGAGGGGGGGGCCGCAAAGCCGCAATCCCAACCCCCAGGGAGCGCGGGCAGATCCATCCCCCCTCGATCAGCAGAGGAGGGGGCGTCCCTGCCATCGTCATCGTCACATCCACGTGCACATTCTCCACACTTGCCAGTGACGCCTCCCCCGGGGCATCAGCAGTAGAACGCGGCACCGGCTCAATCCACTGGCGAGGGGCGCTCGGCCCAGCAGGGACAAGCTCCAGAGGCTGGCGTACCGCAAGCTGGAGCTGATGAATCCCATTAGCAGACCTCTCTCCAGAATCCTCAGGGGGTGGGGGAAGAGCCAGCCGCTTGTGAGGCGCGGCCATGACGCGCCCGTGGGGACGATCCCCAGCACCACCAGCCTCCGCCGAAGCCCCAAGGCAGGCAGCCGCCGCCAACTGCCTGGCCATGTCCATGCGAGGGGAATCCGCCAGCCGCTGCCGCTTGACTCCAACGCATGGAGGCTGATCCCGAGCCTCCTGCACCGCCGGCGAGGCTGCCATTTCTGCAGCCCTATCCACGCCCCGCTCAACCGCCCGGCGTCGACGTGCATGGTGAATCACCAGTTTGTCGACCAGAGATCGATCGGAAGCCCCAGGCGGGGCAGACTCCAGACCCGCCATGTCGTAGACCTCGCGAAGGCGACCAGACGGGAGCTCCAACAGCCAGTCTGAGAACGCACTGAGGTTGTCAATAACCGCCTCGTCATCTTCGAGCACCGCCTCCCAGTTGCCGGAATCCTCAGGGTCCTCGTCAGAAGGCAGCATGCGGGAGCCTTCAATGACGACCCCGACGACCTCGACCCGCCCCGAAAGGGAGGCACCCAAGACCGCCCCACCGATCGAGCCCAGCGATTGTCGCGGTGCCCAAACCGCAACGGTACCCCTGCCATGGCAATCAGCCCCCAGCCGCCCCGTCATCCCAAGCAGCTGCCCGGTGGCCGTCCCGCCATCCTCCATGCTCATGGGAGAGCCATCAGGTGGGGGTGACGACCCGCTGACGCCTGAGCTCCAAGAGGCCCGCGGCGTGCAAAAACCCGAGTCGCCCAGCGAAGAAGATCCAACATCCTCTCCCAAAGCAAAGCCCCCTTGTAGGTCGCGCGATCGGCTGTCTTGTGCAGAGGCGTTCCGCGATGTCTGTCGCCCGCATGGGCTTGCCACCAGGCCAAGGTCAGGGTCAGAAGATCGGCCCCCGTCGTCCCGCCCGCTCAAACTGCCTCCAAGGGCCCCGTCGTAGCAAGAATGCACCGCGAAGGGGTGACAGATCACCCCTGAGCCCAGCGAAGAGGAGCCAGAGTCCGCCGATGCGCCAGAAGAGAGAAACACGCTCCCCGAAGCAGAAGTCGAGGGCAGGCCAGCGCTGCCTACCGCCAAGCCCCAGCGACGTCCGCCGCGCCTCGCAGAGTCGTCAGAAACGAAGACCACCACGTCGGGCGCGCCAGCCGAAGTCCCAGGGGGGGCCAAATCCCCTTCGAAGAGGCCCGCCAGTAGCTCTCCGTCGCCGCCGTCTCCAGCCGATCGAGTCGAGGCGCAGGGGCGCCACGGATCGAGGAGCTCATCCACCTCCTCGTCGCAGCGCTCGAGCGCAGGCTGCGCCTCCAGATCCCCAGCAGCCCGCGCAAGCGCTCGAAAGCGCGGTCGATCCGTCGCCCTAGGCGCAGGCCGCGCGGCACTGTCCACAGCATCGGAGCATCCCGCGCGCCCCAGTGGAGGAGAGGGGGCCGGGCCGAAGTGCTCCTCCGCCTCCATGTCGCAGCGCCCAGGGGCGGGCCGCACCACCGCTCCCTGGCCCGCCCGTGCCATGGCCCGGGTGTGAAGACGATCCGCCACCCCCGCCACCGCCGCAATGCGCCCATGAAGGGCCGGTCCAATCGGTGCGTGAGGCTCGCCCGCCGAGGCTTCCGGGGTGGCCAAAGTCCCCTCGTTGAGGCCCGTTGCCAGAGCCGCGGTCGCACATGCGCCAGCCGAGGGACACAGGGCGCGAGTGCTCCGCAAAACAAGGGGCGGCGCCACCACCACGATGCAGTCCCCGTGACCAGGCGATGTCTCCAGATCCCCCACCGCCCGCGCCATGGCCCGGGTGCACGAACGATCCCCCACCCCAGGCGCGAGCGGCACAGTGGCGTCAGGGGCGTCAGGGGCGCCAGGACGTCCCGCACGCCCGATCAGAGCAGGGAGGGGCGGGTCCACCACCACCGCAATGCGCCCCTCAAGGGGCGGTCCACTCAAGCCAGCCGGCGCAAGAGGCATGCCCGCCGAGGCACACGGGGTGGCAGGAGCCCCCACGCTAGGGCCCAATGCATGCGCCTCGAATCCTCGCGCTCCAGCCGAACGAAACAATGCGCGATTGCGCCATGGCTCGAGAAGCGCCACCGCCTCAGCGACGCTACGCCCATGGACCGGCCTCACCTCCAGGCCCCGATCCGCCCGTGCCATTGCCATTGCCATTGCCCGAGTGCGCGGGCGGCCCTCTCTCACTCCCGTCGATTCAGGAACCGCGCGGGGGCGCTGCGGGGCGGGGCATGTCGACACCTCCTCGCCGAGAGTCTCCACACCCAGGTTGGCATCCGAATCCCTGGCCGCCCGCGCCATGGCCCGAGTGCGCGGGCGGCCCATCCTGCCGTGTATAGGCGCCGCCACTCGCCACCGTCTCCCGCGTCCAGAAACAGTCGTCAAAAAGCTTCGCGAGGTCAGAACTTCACCGTCCGGCCGCAGAAAAGGGTGCCGCGATCGGCGACGCCTTCGTCCCGCCGCCGCGAGGCTGTAGCTATTCGCAGCTCACGAAAAAGTCCGCCGCTCGCCGAGTTATTCGCGCTCCAAGCCCCCCGCGGTGGAGGGGGGGCGGCGGCGGCGCGCGGAGAGAATGGTGTGTGTGTGTGTGTGTGTGTGTGTGTGTGTGTGTGTGTGTGTGTGTGTGTGTGTGTGTGTGGAAAATTTCATGTAATACCTTGACTTGGCCAGTAGTCTGACCTGGGTCAATCCATCGTCTAATTACGCTCGAGGTACCCACATTGTCAGGCAAAATTAGTCGTGGGACTGTCCAATCAATAAGCGGATTGACTGCGCTGAGCCAGTTCACCCCTAAAATCATGTTGATGTCTTGCAAAATCGGGGTGATGGTCAAGTCCAGCTTCGCCACCGAGGACCCTACACAGATTGTGGCATGTGGGACTTTGCCTTGGGACAATATCTTTTTCCCATCGGCTAACTCAAGTAGACACTCGTCATGCACATAGTGGAGACCAATTCTGATCACTGCGCTCGGGCTGATAAAACTTCTTGATGCACTACTGTCCACCAAAACCCATGTATCCTTGCCGAAAAATTCGACTGTTCACTATTAATAAAATCCCATCATCGATTGTCCTAATATTGGTACAATCACATGGGGCAGCATCCTGTTGCACAGCAACCCACGTGTTTTTGTCCGGCATGTCTTTCACTGGATCAACCATGTTCACAACCTATTTTGCACAGGGTAGCAATACTGCGCCAATCCTGTACAATGGTGGGTGCGATCCGAGCTGGCACGGTTCCACTACCATGGCTCACCTACGCCGCTAGTCACTCGACCGCTTGCCGGCATTCCTCTGACTTCCTGCATGTTGCCACTTGGCGTCGACGTTGATTCTGTCTGTTTGATTGGTGGCACCGCTTGGACGGATGTCCCCTAACTATTCGTCCTGTTTCCTCTGCGTATGAGGCAACCTCAGCTATTTGCCTAGCCCTTTGTAGTCATCGCCGCTCTTGTTATCTTTGCGTATGACTCTTGCCTTGGTCAGATTCTTACACACTCCTGAAATAAAAATAGTAGACGTCCCAGCATTGGTAGACTGTCCTAAAAAGTCTCGTCGTTCAAAGTCCTCTTTTGGTTTTGCTTTAAGTTTTTCTCCAGTTTTTGATCCGCTCATAGTCCTGCAAATTGGGAGTTGCCCAGCCCTCATCACGTGGAGCCCAAGATAGGGCTCTATATATTTCCCTGAGAGGGTGCTGGCTGGTCTCCAGATGTAGCATGCTGCGGCTATCCATCTTGGAGATTTGGCCCCAATGCTACGGCCATTGTGACACCTTGTCTTCCTCTACCTCTACCTCCACGGCCACATCCTCTGCCTCGACTAAGCTGCTAACCCGCATTTCGCTGATTCTTCCATCGGCAATCATTTGAGTGATGGTTGGTGCCCTGGTAGTGAGGACACACTAGAACAAAGGTCCTGGTCATGCTCTGCTGTCCACCTCATCCAATAATTCCTCGACCTCGTCCTCCACGCCCTCTACGTCCACTCTGCTGACCACCTGCACCTCTCTGCTAACCTCCTCTACCACGACTTGCCTGTTGCGGTTGCTATGTCCTAGCACCCTTATCAATACCATAGGATGCTGTCAACAACTCCAAATGCTCAGCGAAACAGATTACCACATCCAATGATTGTGGCTCCTTCTAAGCCAGTGGCATCCTCAACTCTGGATGAAGAGCACAAACGAATCGTTCAAGTATGTCAGTGGGGTTATATGTCTGAAGTTGCATGAGCACATTTTGACATCTCAAGGCAAAAGAATGCACTCTCTCACCATTACCTGAGTCAAATTCCAGAGTTTGACCCTGGCATTCCTCTCATGTAGAGGGGACTGAAAACGGTTGGTGAGTAAGCCTTCCAACTCCAGCAGAGTCACAGGTCTTCATCCTCATGTAGAGCGCAGATAGTTGTCTCACCAAATCCTGGTTGTCCCTATAACAACATTATGGCATAGGCAACACTCTGGACCTTGCTGATTCCTCTCAAATGAACATAGACCTTCACCATTGAGAACCAAGCAGTAACATCCTCATTCAGCTCTCTTTTGAAGGGGATTGGTTCCCTTGGCTCGACCTGAATTGGTGGTCTAGCAGGGTCCACAGAAAATGACTGGTAGCCTTGGCGTGGGATAGGTCTTGTAAAAGCTGGTGGAGTCAGGGGAATGAAAGGCTGTTGCGGTAGTTCTGGTTTTGATATCAGAATGGTAGGCGTCATAGGATGCGTATAGTCCACAAATGGGGGTGTTGCCACATCCATGCGATATTCTGCCTTCACTTGAGGCAGAATTGCCAACCCCATTTCATCAGTTGTGGGTGCTGCAATGTTGGATATGCGTATTGTGTTGTCGGTGTCCACATGCATATCATCAGGGAAGGTTGCAGCTTCAACAACCTCAATGTAGCCTTGTATTTCTACCATAGCTGTCTGACTCTCCTTCAATAACACGTGTTGTAAGGGGGACTCAAGCTACGAGGTACATTACAAACTGGTTAGGAACATTGTATAATAGGAAAACTAGCTTGGGAGAAAAGCACCATGCATTGTATAATATAAGCCTTCAAGGGAGCATTGTATAATAAAGAAACAAAAGTCGGGACTTAAGAAAGAGTGGTGCATATTAGAAGTGACGACTTGTGGTACTTCTAATACCTTAGACAAGAAGGAAAGAACCAGAAAGGAAGTGCCATGTTGGTCAACATGGTAAGCTACGAAAGGGACGGGCCCACGGGACCAATGGGGTAAGTCAAGATGGGACATAGGGCTGGAAGTGCACCACAGGTAGGGCAGGCTGGTTGAGTCAGCCATGAGGCGAATATAGGGCAAGTAAATTAATGGGCAAGTGTAACAAATTTGAACAGCACTAGAACATTCTGGCAGCGGCCGTTCAGCTGCCTAGTTGCCACCCTTGGGCGGCTACCTCTACGAGGTAGAACAATACAAGTGTAATGAACAAAGTTGCTGTTCCCACTCTCTGCGTCTTATCGCCAGCTCCTCAGTCGAACAGGATAGAATGGGCCATACCCTAGCTGGTGACAGTTTCCACATCAAGCCGCCGCCTCTTACAACTGGTTTTGGAACCAGCGGAGCTGCCGGTGTCAAAATGGTGCTTGGAGAAGACCCGACCCACGGCCACAAGGCAGCAGGTCCCTAAGGGCTGGGACGGCAGAGTACAACCCATGAACAGAGCAGCAGGATGCCAAGAGACATCAGTTGTGTATTGGGCTGCGAAGGGTGGAGCTGGAGAATCGCTGGATGTTGGAGAATGCCAGTTGCAAGGCTGCCCCGAGGGCGCCTATTGGAAGTTGCTGGACGCTGGAGAGCGTCACCTGTGTGGGTGGCCCCGAGGGCGAGAATCGCAGGACGTCAGAGGACGCAAGCTGTGCGGCCTGCCCCGAGGGCGGAGTTGAGGAGCGAGGGTCACCATGGAGAACAAAGATACCGTGTGACTTTCGTTAGTCCAAGATGGTGGAGAAAGTTTGTTGAGGAGCGGCGACAAAAGAGGGCGCCGTTGCCAAGAGATAAGGAAAAGAACCTATTGAGGGGTGAAGATCACTGCAGAGAACAGCGAGAATGCATGGTTTTCATCAGCCCAAGGGGACAAGCTTTGAAGAAGTGCTGGGCGCTGGAGAGCGCAAGCAATGTGGCCAACCCTGAGGGCGTGACGGCCGGGACGTCCAAGACGTCAGAATTGTGTCAGTTGTGACTACCCTGCGGATGTGACGGCTGGACGTTTGAAGACGTCAGCCAAGTGGCCAACCCGAGGGTGAAGTGTTGGACATCGAAAAGGCGTCAGCCAAGACGATAAGATAAGCGTGGTGGGCGCTATATCCCGACAGATTTCGTTGAGGGGCAACGCAAGGGCGCGGGGTTCCAAGAAACGAGGACAAGATCATGGTGGGCCAAGAACATGGCAGCGCATTGGATAAGTGTGCCACCGGGTGGCGGGAAGACAAAAACAAGCAACAGAAACGGGTGAGAGAGCACCGCAAAGATGGAGGCTGGAAGTGTACAAGACGGGAAAGGGAGCCTTTGGAGAAGTTGCGGGAAGACGAGGCTGTGGAGAATGAATCGAAAAGCTGGCGTGGAATACAAGCACGTGGTGGACAACGGTGAACAAGATGGACCTGTATGGGAGGCCACATGATTGGGAAGAATACGGCCAGATAGCCTCTTGTTACAAACAGTGGAATGAGGCACGAGTGAAGAGAGAAGCTCGACAAAACACCCAGGATATGGAAGATGGAGCCGACAGCTGCAAGCTTATGATAAACAAGAACTGGCAACGACCAAACAATCTTCTCCAGTTCGAGGGAACATTGGGCAGGTCGAGGCTGCGAGTGCTGGTAATTAGTGGCGCTAACATAAACCTTATTAATCAAGATTTCTGCAAGAAGAATTGCATCTACTGGAAGGAGAGTGACGAGATGCAAACGCTGCACATGGCAGATGGGTCACCGTGACATGGGCCCAAACGACAAGTGGACTCCTATGAGCTGCAAGTCGACAAATGTAAGTGCCAGCCTACGTTCCAAGTCGTGAAGCTCGGACAACACGATGCAATTCTTGGGATGCCATGGCTGCAAAGTTTCAACCCCAAGATCAACTGGGCGGCCAATACGTTGCAAATCAAGGGCGGGATCAGAATCTGGACGTTGTACGGAATTAGGGACATCAACGAGAACACCAAAAAAATCAGCACGGCAAGATCACCCAAAACGTGTCTACCCCCAGCTCTGAAGAAAGGGGAAGGAACTCAGGCAGCCAATGTGCATAGTGCAGACGAAGAAACACCCACAAGAGCCACACAAGTTAGCCACATCCAGACGATGCTGTGACAAGAGTTTTCTAAGGTTGTGAGTGACAAGACACGATCAGGGTTGACACCAAAAGGGAGACCAAAGCTCAACAGCGAGTTACTACATGATGACAAGCTGGAACAGCGGCAGGAAGTCATTTACTTCATGGGTCGGCTTCTAGTCTCCTACAATTGGAGAGAGTACACGAGACTTTTGGAAGGATGCAACATACAGCTGAATGTACAAGATACTAAAGCGGCAGGAGCAAATCAAGTGCAACAACTACCAGAGCATTTATTGAATGCCCTCAAACAAAAGACTGCCCCGAAAGTGAGGGGTGTCGATGTGGCGATGGGAGATAGTGACAGGGCGACAAACCACAAGTTTTGGACAAGAACCACATGGTGGGATCAAGATGGAAGCTGCGAGACTGCGCCAATAACCGTGATGACCAGCGCACCAAAAAGGAGGATGGTGCAATGGAGGGCAGTCGCACGAATGGCGGCTATCTTTCCACCTTTGGCACTACAATGGTTCGAGCCAGACCGGGTAAGTCATCAAACAATCGTGTCTTCGGTGGCAGTGAGACTATTTGCAAATCTGCCAAGGGGAGCTACTATATAGTTCGTCAAAAGGGAAGGCAAGAAGGGTGCGCTCAGCCCACACAGCGCTCGGCAAGAAGGACAGGAACGACATGTAAGCATGCAAGAGAAGGTCGAGCTCAACCCCGTTGCCATTTTCTACTATGATGGAACGGTGGAGAACAATGACAAAACGATGATGATCGTTGACTACAAAGGGTGCCAAATGCTGGAGTTACCTACAAGATGCTGGAAAAAGTACAACCCAGGGAAGCTTGATGCCAATGATGCCTTTGGAGCCATGCCAAGGTAGGGCTAAAATGGCCGTATCAATTCCAAGAAAAACCAACACCCAGGAGGCATACGATATGATGTCCAAGAGAACTATTGGAGAATGCAACATGAAGATATGAACCCCAATCCACTGTTGTATGACGTTGTGGAGGATATACAAAACGAGGGCAAGATGACGCGCGAGGAACCCCATGGACCAGAAGACGTCCGAACTCAAGACAACGCTCCGGCCAGGGATTCCCCCATGGGTCCCCACCGCCAGCTATACAACACGAGAAGCAAAGAAAGGCACCCCGAAGAAGCTAGAGAGAGGACTAAAGGAAGGAACAACAATTGTGGCCAACAATTATTCCAAAAGAATCACATCAATGGGCCGGAGGACCACGCTCCTCGCCAAAATGCCCTTGACGACCTTGACGACTTGACGACCTATTGTACCAACTGCGAAAGTGGAGCGAGAAGGATTATAGAGATGGACCGAAGCCTTGACGACTCTGACGACTCGATGATTGCAAGAGAAGGAAAAGAGGAACCGCATCCTCCGAAGACCAAAATGGCCACGAAGAGTGAGGGACTGGACGTCACCAAGGAGCTGCAAGGATGCAGCGAGTACGAGGACCAGCTGGAGTCGAGCCGAGCCCGGACCGTCATGAGGCATGCGCAGAACGACTTGAGGAAGCGTTGCGCAAGAAAAAGACTATGGCGAGCCATTACACTACTGAAGCGACGAATCAAACCGGCGAGAGTGGACGCATCAGTACACGGTCAAGACGTCAACCAAGGACCTGCCACGCCTACCCATCAAACCAGGTGGCGAGGATGGAAAACAGAACAGAAGCGATTGCCGCACTTCCCCATGGTGGCGTCCGATAGCAAGATGTAGAGTCACTACTCACGGGACATTTCGCTGCTAGGGGGGAAGGGTGTAAGGGGGACTCAAGCTACGAGGTATATTACAAACTAGTTGGGAACATTGTATAATAGGAAAACTAGCTTGGGAGAAAAGCACCGTGCATTGTACAATATAAGCCTTCAAGGGAGCATTGCATAATAAAGAAACAAAGGTCAGGACTTAAGAAAGAGTGGTGCATATTAGAAGTGACGACTTGTGGTATTTCCAATACCGTAGACAAGAAATAAAGTACCAGAAAGGGAGTGCCATATTGGTCAACATGGTAAGCTACGAAAGGGACGGGCCCACGGGACCATTGGGGTGAGTCAAGACAGGGCATAGGGTTGGAAGTGCACCACAGGTAGGGCAGGCTGGTTGAGTCAGCCATGAGGCGAATATAGGGCAAGTAAGTTAATGGGCAAGTGCAACAAATTTGAACAACACTAGAACATTCTGGCAGCGGCCGTTCGGCTGCCTAGTTGCCACCCTTGGGCAGCTATAAATACGAGGCAGAACAATACAAATGTAATGAACAAAGTTGCCATTCCCACTCTCTGCGTCTTACCACCAGCTCCTTAGTCGAACAGGACAGAACGGGCCGTACCCTGGCTGGTGAGAGTTTCCACATCAAGCCGCCGCCTCTTACAGCTGTAGTCCCTCTATCCGTGCATCCTTGACCTGGGTGTCCGCTTTCAGTGTTTTCTGCTCAAATTTTAGCTGGTTAACCATCACGGATAGGTCACTCTGCTGTCTATTCAGACGCTTCTCCATGGCTTGCGCCATTCCAACCTGGTCCGTCTTGGTTGGCAATCCCTGAGCCACATTCATTGCAGTGGCTTCAAAGCACGTCTGATTGACCTCTTCTTGTAGACTCAAAACTGATGCAGTTTGTTGGTGTTGATTCGCCTTCAATGCCTCCATGTTCTGCCTCAAAACTTGTTGATGGGTGTTGGTAGCGTTTGCGACTGACTGTAAGTCAGTCAATGAGCGTTGGGTTGCCTCCCGGACTTGTTGCACACCCTGGGACTTCGCAATTGACAACTCTTGAACTTGTTTCTCCACTCCCTTGATTGTGGAACGCATGGTCGCTGTTGTTCTAGCCAATCCTCTTAAGGGTGAATACCTCTCTCAACTTAATTTCCTCTTGGTTGTAGTTTCCCTTGCCTGCCAAAGTCGAGAAATACGCGAGAATGCAGTCCCGGGTGGTGTAGTAGCAACTTGTTACGCGCACCGGCCTGATGTAGGGGATGCCTTACTAACGGCCCTTGGTGTGGGGGACGCCCTGCCCAAGATATGATAATTATTCCTCATCCTATGGTAACCATTATAATTATTAAGATATGGGAGTAGGAGGGGTGGTCCTGCTTAGGTCCCCGTAAGGACCTAGGTGCCCGGCGAGGCAGGTCCGCGGCTCAAAGAGAGCAGGAGCCCCACACCCACCACCTTTTCGTATCAGTTGGTTTTGGAGCCACCTGTGGGTGGCTGCCGCATCTTCGCCTGGGTGCGAGAGCGAGCACAAGGAACCGGGTTTCTTCCCCGGCCTCCTCCATGGAGGCTGAGGAAATGGACCCCGCAGTCCGACAGGGCACACCCGAGTCCTCAGTTGAAGAAACACCCCGACAGGGCCAGGAGATGGAGGAAGTCCAAAAGGACACTGCCGGCACATCGTTGGGTCGAGCTGTGCCAGAGGAGCCCGACCAATAGATGGCCAAAGCAAAGGAGGCTTTAGAAGAGGAAGCGATGGAGCCGGGCACAATGGCCGCCTTGCTGCAGGCGCCCGGCATCATGGAGCTTCTTAAGAAAATGGCAGAAGCGGCGGCTACACGGGCCCGGGAGACGTGGGACAGAGAAACCGCCGAAAAAATTGCCTCGTTGGAAATTGCGGCGGCGGCGGCCCAAAAGGAGGCCAGGCAACACGAGGTTGCGTTGAGGAAGGCCGAGAAGCAGAGCCGCCAGGCGGATGAGGCCAAGGCATCCACCGAGCAACAAGTGGCCGCATTGAGCGACCGCCTGCTGAAGCAGAAAATGTGGGCACACGAGGCAGAAGAGAAAGTCTCGCTGCAGGCGAAACAGCCCGAAAGGGCCCCCAGTCCGACGGCAGCCCCCATGCCAATGATTCCAGAAGCAGAGGGCGACTGGCAAACCATCAGCAAACCCCGGGCTAAACGGAAGAGCCCGTCGCCAGGTGAGCCAGTGGGAGAGATCGTAGGCCAAAAGGCGAGGACCACTGAGCCAGTGGGAGAGATCGCAGGCCGAAAGGCTAGGACCCCTGAATAGCGGGTCGGGTCACAGGTGCACATAAGGACACCTAGTGAACCAGAAAATAGTAGCGACGAGTCGCTCACAGAAAGCGCTCGTGCTGTATGCGGACCAAGTCCAGATAGGCCGAAAGGACAAGAATGGAGTCCCCGGAGACCCGCATTACCGGAGTGGGGACCAGGAGAGAGTTGCAGAGTGTTGGAATTTATTCCAGACACTGGAGAACCATACAACCGGCAGCCCCCATGCCAAGGTAAGTGGACTAAATTCCACAGCGATCGCATCCACGATCTGGATGAAGGCTGGCAAATGGCCACTGAACGGTTTTGGGAAAGGTTAACCACCGCAAGGTTGATAAGGATCCAGAGGTGGTATGGTCCTGGAATGGCTGATCAGATTGCCGAAGAGGATCCGAATTGGCCGGAAAAGATGGCCTTTGCACTCGGGCATATTCCCGAGCCTTGGGACTTAAGCGAGGGAAGTCCGGAAAGACCGAATCCCAACGATCCCCATGAATGGTGGGAGGAGATCTCCGAATTGTCGTTTTCATCATGCGCTTCACGGTTACCGGGCAACATGTTGATGCGGGCGCAAGTGCATAGATTAGAAAAAAAGAGACGACATATTCGAAATCGAGATCTGTATGCCCGTGCGAAGAAGTTGGATGAGCAAAAAGTTCAGAGAGCCAGCTAGCGCAAAGAGCAAAAGGCTTTACAGCGAGAGCATCGGAAGCTGAACCCTAAGAAATACGAGAATGAGAAAGCTCGTAAACGCCAACGTGAGGCTGAGATCAGGCAGTTCTTCTCCGCAGGAGGCAGCCAAAAGGCGCAACGCCTCGCAGCTAAATAATGCCCAATGAGCTGGATCCGGCCAAACAAGCTCAAGCTTTTGCTGAGCTTGAAAGAGATCAACCGGCCAGATGGGCAGACGAATCGAGTGGAAGTGACAGTGGTGTCACCCACCCCGCTCAATTTGGTATAAAGCAGCCTGAAAAGGCATCGCCCCTGACTAAGGAGGCGAGAGTACCAGAGAAGGCGAAGCCCCCGGCGCAGGAGGCGAAGCCTTTGAAGGACAAGAAACAGCCTGAAAAGGCAAAGAAGCAGCCTGTAAAGGCAAGGGAGGAATCCTAAGGAACTCAGAGACCAGTTCCAGGTAACATTGCTGATGCAGTGCCTCCCTTGAATCCTGTTGAGAGTATACACTTGCGTACACGTGCCAAAATTGGAGATTCTATTGGTAATGATGAAGTTGTGTATCTCGGATCAGCAGGCACTCCGGCCGAACCTATCCCTCTAGAGAGGAGGGAAGTGTATGCTGTTGTGCAAAGGCAAGAATCAGCCTTGGAAAAGGCAAGGGTAGAAGCTGATAAGACTGCCCGACTATTGGCTGTGATAGGCGAAGAGGACTATGCCGAGTTCCTGCAATTTCAGGAATCCCGGCGTACTAGCCAACAACCCAAAGGGCCTCCCCACGGGGAGAGCAGTTCTGGACCAGAACCCCGGGGAATTGTGTATCGGCCTGGGAAGCCTAGTCCAGGACACCAGCAGCATAGGGCACAGCAGCATGAGATGAAATATGGACAAGCCAAAGGGCCACGTGAGATGTCCAGGGGACCCACTCCCATGGTGCATGCACCTGTGATACAGGATGCTCATGGGTTCTGGGACATGAACTCACTTATATGCAAATTGATAGATAGCTTTTAGTAAAAATGTTTAAAAATGGAAAATTGGCATTCTTGCCAATTTTCCATCATCAAGTGAAGTTGTTGTGCCGATTTTCCATTTTGAGCATGATAAGCAACACCATCCAAAATTGCAAAATGGATTTCTGGCCGCCAAATTTCCAAATTGTACTTTTTACTCACGTTGTTGTGCCGGTTTCCCATTTGATGAAAAAATGGGGAAGTTTGCCGGATTTCCCAAATACTTCAATTTTTAATGTAATTGCTGCATTGACCACAACATGTCTTGCCTAGTGCTAGAAGTTGTATGGAGGTCATACAAAATTTTCATAGTATTTGTAGCATATTCCATCTAGCATTGTATTTGTCTTAACTTTATTTGTATTTGCATTTTCTTAGGTGTGTATTTCTCCCAAGGTTTCATAATATAACATGATATGAAGGCAGCTACCGAGTGGCGTATTTTTCTGATGTGATGTGGTTGTGGGGTAGAAGGAATGTTTTTTCAATCTCCAAGGAATGCATGATTTTAGGGTTTGCGAAACTTATTTGGGACTTATAGAACTTTCATGTTGTTATGAGCCAGTAGCTTTGAGTGGCTGAAAATTGACCCTTTGACGCTCATTGGGGATCAAAGCCAATAAAGATACGTGCCACTGGGATTGACTAGATATATGTAACAATATTGCATGGGATCCATGTCTCGCAAGCACCCAAATATATTGCTTGCTTATTCTAATAGGCTGGACCTTTTGACAAAACCCAACCTAACATTGTGGTGCACATATTTGCTTGAACTTTATAGCCATTATCGCCCAAAACATGGGCAAAAAATTACATAACATTTTTAGAAAAGATTATAAGCTTGCATATCTCCATGCGTTGCATATATGGCATGCTCTAATTAACCTAGCTTTGTGGCACTATGTGGGCGGGCAGACTACTCCAATAGTGGTGAATGGGCTGAGAGTAAATACAAAGCAAATAAGCTAACTAATGCAAGATTAAGGCGCACTAAAATCGAGCCCCATGGATTTGAATAATGAACATAAAGTTAGGGGCCAATGGCAGCATATGAAACATGCAACACAATTTGCAAGAACGTTGGCAGCAACTAGTAGAGTACTTAATGTGTTGATTATTGTCCCAAACAATGCATCCATTCGGTACAGATGCCATACAATTGTGGATGCATCAATGCGGCAATGGGTGTAGTGAATACGGCACAGGAAAGAATTGATGACATTGTTGATGGTCGCTATTGCCAATGTTAAGAAGGGCAAGATTGCACGTGTAGCATGAGACAAAAATGGGGGGTATGGAGTTGCGAACATGTAGTTGATGAATACGGAAAAGGGTGGGTCTGAAGTGGTAAAGTACAAATTGAATTGGATTGTTTATAGCAAATTGACATTGTGGGCAAGGGTTGGGAAGTAGTTGTAGGTTGCATAAATTGGAGTTGCTTGGGGGGTTGGATGCATGAGCATGAGCTTGAAATTAGAAGCGGCCTCTGAGTTTGTTGTGCTACTTTGTGCTGGTGCTTTGTGTAGTCCCGTTGGGCCCCCTTCATATTTTTTTTTCTGACATCCGCCTGGCCTTGCTGTGCGTAACAACAGCAGTGCCACAGTCGAGGGTCCTAAATTTTTTGTCTCTGATAAATGTCCGCAATCAGTGCTCCGCGCGCCCCAAGCAGAAGGAGCACGCCTAGAAGGAGCTGCAAGACATTGGCGATGAGCGATCTAAGTGTGGTCTTTGGGGAGTCAGGAGGCGGGTGACCTCACGAACAAAGTAACGACGATCAGAGGATCGGTATGCTGGGAAGGCTTTTAGAATGGAGGCCAATGTATGGAAGCAACAAGTGGGAGATGGGGATAAGAACAGAGGAGGCGCGGAGTGGGAGGGGAGGTTGAGGCAGAGGGTGGGCGATGTTTAGGTGGGAGAGGGCGACGGCCTTGGAATTGGCAGTTCGTTGTGGCATCGCTTGCTGCAAAGGTGTGCAGGATTGTGGGTAGACGGCAAGTGGCACGTTCAAAAAGTGATCGGGTGAGGCTAGGAGCGGAGAATGGCAAGCTGGGCCTGTCGAAACGGGCCCCTGGTGAATTGCGCAGGGACGCCAGGGGTGGCGCGATCCATGCAGTCAACAACTGCAAGTGTTGCACCTCGCAGGCGGCCATGCATGCCGTTCCCAGCCGCAGCGATCGGCAGCAACGGGGAAGAAGAGGGAGTGGGTGGAGGCAATGGAATGCGGCTGGGGTTGAGGCGAGAAGATGGGGATCGAGAGGCGGCGCGCGGCAGCAAGGAAGGTGGATGGTTGGAGCGGCAATGAGTGGATGGCTAACGAGCACAGTCGGCGGAGCAGGTGGCGAAGCGCAGGGAGGCTGGTTAGAGGTGGCGTTGCAGAAACGGGCTGTTAGAATTGGCAGGGATGGCGCGGAAGCTATGCCCTCAGGAGGGGAGGCGGGGCCCCCTTGCGGTGGAGGCATGAAGCGGCGAGGCAGAGGGCAACGGCAGCGGCAGGAGGGAGGTCGAGGCGCTCGGATCTGGCGAGGGGGCCCTGCGGAAATGGCTGGCCATGGAGGGCGGGTTTGGGGCAGGGACTTCGGGACGAGGCCATCAATGGCGAGAGTTGCCAGTGACGAAACGGCGCCCGCCGTGTATCCAATGGATACTCGGCGGGCGCCGAGTTGCCAGTGGCGAAACGGCGCCCGCCGTGTATCCATTGGCGAAACGGCGCCCGCCGTGTATCCAATGGATACTCGGCGGGCGCCGAGTTGCCAGTGGCGAAACGGCGCCCGCCGTGTATCCAATGGATACACGGCGGGCGCCGAGTGGCCAGCGGCGAAACGGCGCCCGCCGTGTATCCATTGGATACACGGCGGGCGCCGAGTTGCCATTGGCGAAACGGCGCCCACGGTGGGCGGCCCACCATGTATCAATTAGGTAAACGACAGGGTGCAGTTTTGCTTGTGGCAACTCGCCTGCTATGGCGCCCGTCAATTGGCAGTCAATCGGCAGTCAATCGCAGGGCAACCAAGGCTCCAGCAGCCAGCGCCTGGGCTGCCCCCGCCTTGGACCTCGCCCTCGCCCTCCCAGCGCCGACAGCTCGTTGCAGGCGCGCTCCAACACACTCATTCCTGGGTGCTAGCTCGTGCCCCCACTATGAATACGGAAGAAAAAACATCCAAGAAAAAAACACGCATCGAACGGAAACCAGAATGAATGCTGGCCTGCAACGATAAGCCTCGTCCAAAACAAGCTGAAAAAGAATCAACGGGAGTAAGATCTCTCACAAATAATGTACAATATTGCCAGAATGTATCCTCTAATTGCACCTCTGCTATGTACCCCTCTGTGGACGCCAAGGAGGACTAGAAGTTGTCAGCTAAAAAGAAGCCAATTTTAAATTCGCCACCACCTATTCTCTTATCAAACCATAAACTATCAACACTATTTGATCTTGAGTAGGTGCCAAAACGCTGTTACACGCAAGGCACAAAAGGAAGCACTGCAAAGGCCCACCGTGCAGTGCCAAAGGCACTAACCCCATTGATTCAGTGCACAAAATCCCCCGAGTACACATAACTCAGATCTTAAAACATCAGTCCAGATGATTATGTTCCATCACTCAAAACCTGCCTTTGGTTTCATGCTGCAATCACTCCACCTATTCACGCACTGGTTGATGCACAAATTGATACAACAATTATTGTATTCAATCGTCCAACATTTGGTGCATGAGTTCATGCACCAATTGGCGCACCATTTTACGCACTAATTGGTGCGCTTAACTTGATCCTAAAAGGTCAAATCCAGGCGACTGAAAGTTACTGTGACTGACCAGGTGTTCAACATATGTTGAAACTCGTTTGCATTCAACTGCCTGCCATGGTCTCAAAGACTATCCATGTTTGGCCCTAGCCCAATGTGCAACTCTATGCATTATGTCACAACCATCAAAGAACATGTGGGTAGTCCACCCGACCGCATGATGCCGCACCGTCGGGTTAATTAGAGGACCGCGCTTGCCGAGAGCGTGTGGGTATCCGGCCTTGTATCAATTAGATAAGCGACAAGGTGCAGTTTTGCTTGTGGCAACAAGGGCCCCACCATGTTCCAACCATAATATGTGTTGCAAAGCAAATTTGTATTAGAAAGATTTTACAATAAATCTACACACACATCTGTTCATATTGTATCCACATCTTAGCCGCCCGTGATTACTCTACTAGCACATTGTCGGTTCGTCCCCCCTTCATGTCCCCACCCGACATTCTTGCAATGAGAGCACCTTGCAGCCCAATGTGCACCCCACCAGTGCCCCTTCCCACTTGTAGTGCTGAGAGTGGAAGCCCATATATTGCTCGTATGCATTCACCGTAGTATCTATGTATAGCATGTGTCACCTGTTAGTGCATGTGTCCCTCTGAATGGCTACTTTGTTTGTTGTCGATTCTCCATTTTGCCATTAGTTTTTGCCAATTTTCCATTTTAGCTATTTCTCTAATACTTGGCGGGTTTTCCATTTTGCATATTTTTGGGTTGCTTCAATGCCGAATTTCCAAAACCCCAAATTTTGCATGCACTTGCCGGTTTTCCATTTTCTTTGTTCTTTGTTTTTTTTTATTTTGCCTTTTTTCCCATGTTTGCTTTCTCATTTTGCCAATTTCCATTATCAGGTTTTTTGCATTTCATTTTTTTGGCCAAATTTTCATATTGCACTTTCAATGTTTTCAAAATGCTCGCTTGTCAATTTGCATGTAAGCGAGTTCATGGAATTAGATGTCTCAAAAGGTAATTAGAACCAAGAGCTCCTAAATAAGCTTATTTTAGGGTATTTGCACTTTTTTGATAAAGTCTAGTTTCAGAAATGTTATTTTTAACCTACCCCCAAGTAAAATTACCACACGAGGGTACATGTGATGTGGCTGCTTGGGGTTTAGGCTTATTTTCCTGGTTCCAACGCGCCTTTAAACGCCCAATTCCGTCAAGAATTGATGAAGATATGGCCTCCTGAAAACATAGTACTTAGGGTCAGGGGGTCGGGTGTTAGACGCTTGGAATTAGAGGACAATGGGTCGATCGTAAGTGAACAGTGGATGGTGACGATGTGCCTGGACGCGCACTTGACTTGTCTTGTCTTGATGTGATAGTGATGGACCCACGATCGGGCATCGCGCATGCGGATTTGTGCGTGCGCATACAGGGAATTCGTGTAACCGTTCTGGCCTACTCTCTGGCCTCCCGCGAGCCAGCGAACCGCCTCATCGCTGCGCCACCACCTCCCGCTGATAGCAGGCCTCAGGGATCGATCCCCGTCGAGCATTGGGCCCACCGCGCGACCGCCGAAACGACTGCCCCGGAACCGCCCACCATCCGAGGTAGAGAGGCCAACCGACCTCCAACGGCTGTGCTGCAGGACAGGGCGACCCCAGAGCCTCCGAAAACCAGCGGCTGCCGACGGGCCGCAACAGTACAGGTGGAGAGTGAGTGCACATGAGGCGTTTAGAGTTGCGTTCCCATGCTGAAGACGCGGCACTATGGGCGCCACTACGTGATGGAAGGAAAAATCCACGTTGCTAGTGCTCAAGAGGTGGGGGCCACTAAGGAAGATGGGGAGGAAAGCAGGATCCCAAGGCCAGAGGGATGGAGCCATGCGGGGCATAGGAATTTTAAAACATTTGAGGATATATGGATAACAAAACAACCACAGAGGTCAACAACTACTAGTGCCCTTGAAGTTCATGCAAAATTTGCACTACAATGGGACACATTGTGTCTTATAATTGAGTGCATGGTATTGGAATCAACTGTAGGTTTCCAAAATGATGGCACCAAGTTGGATCAATGTTCCCCCTGTGGTACATTAATTGTTCACCAGTTCCCACTTCTCATCATTGTGTCACAACTGTGCGATCGCATGGAAAAATAAGGCCCACCATGCAAACATGCTTAAATGACATTGTAAAAACATTGCCACCAACTTTTCATCAATCTGGCCTCTTCAAATGCCCTTCTCCTGCCTAATTTCCTCCAAAATGCCCAACATGGCTGCCATGTTTTGATGCTCATGGCGTTGCGCTTTTCCTTCAATTTCAAAACATGTTTCCAGCACTTCTTCAGCATCTGCAAACTTTCCTTGTTTGTACATTGCCAGCCCAAATTTGTCCAGACTCCTTACAACATCTCCATGGACATCTCCAAGCATCGACTTCCTAATTGACAAAGCTCTTTTGTGGTATTCCCCAGCACTGGCATACTGCTGCTGTTTCCATTTTACATCTCCCAGCCACTCCAGGCTGGATGCAACATCCAGATGCTCAGCACCCAATGCCTCTTGTCTGATGGCCAGCGCCCTCTTATGGCATTCTTCAGCCTTAGGCAACTTCCTCTGGTAGTATGCCATCACGCCCATATTGCCAAATGTTTGTGCAACGTCTGGGTGGTTGCTACACAGGGACTGTTGCTGGATGGCTAATGCTCTCTTGTTAAGCTCCCGTGCTTCAGAAAACCTTCTCTTCTGAAGCATCCAGCCTGCAATGTTATTCAAGCTGTGAGCAACATCTGGATGCCCTGTCCCCAAAGCTTGTTCTTTTATTGCCAAGGCCTTTCTGTAGTGCCCCTCAGCCTCATTGACCTTTCCTTGCATGTCCACTGCTGCTCCCAGGTTGTGGAGATTGTTTGCAACAGATGGGTGATTATCACCCAGAGCCTGTTTTCTGATGGCCAAAGCATGCCTGTGGTGCTCCTCAGCATCACGGTACTTTTTCAGCTCAAACAGGACACATCCCAGGTTGTTCAGGGAATTTGCAACATCTGGGTGTTCATTGCCCAGAGCTTGCTGTCTGATCTGCAAGGCCCTGCTCTGATAATCCTTTGCCTCTGACAACTTCCCTTGCTGAAACAGCACAGCACCCAGATTGGCAAAGCTACTGGCAACATCTGGATGGCCATCATCCAAACCCAGACTTCTGATGACCAAGCTCTTCCGCTGGTAGTCTTCAGCCTCAATGAGTCTCCCTTGGTCTGCCATCACTATTCCTAGGTTGTTCAGACTGTCAGCAACATCCAGGTGGTCATCACCTAAGGTCTCCTTCCTGATGGCCAAACCCCTGGCATGATATTCTTCTGCTTCAACAAACTTCCCTTGTTCCCACATCACTGATCCCAAAGCATCAAGGCTCTGTGCAAGGTCTGGATGTTTAGCACCCAAGACCATTCTGCTGGCCAATGCCCAGTGCAAATGCTCTTCAGCTCTGGGGAAATCTCCTGCCTCCAACATGACCCGTCCCAGCCCAAAATGGGCTCTTGCCAAATTTGGGTGTTCAGCGGCATACACCTGCTGCACGATATCAAGTGCCTTGCAGGCATATCTCTTGGCCATGGGAACATCAGCTCTCCCAATCATCACATCCACCATGCCAATTAGGCCTTCTGCCATGTTTGGGTGGAATTCGCCCAAAGCCTGCTCTGTGATGTGCAATGCCCTCTCATGGTGCTCTCCAGCCTCTAACAGCTTTGACTGCCTACACATTACCCGCCCCATGCCATTGAAACTCCGTGCAGTCTCTGGATCAGCATGATCACTTGCAATTCCCAATGCTCTGTCAAAACACTGCTGTGCGTCAGGCAGTTTTCCAAGATCAAGGAGCACAAAACCCAGATCATTCAAGCTCTGTACCAGCTCCAGATGGCTGTCACCCAGCTCCCGAGTTCTCATCTTCAGTGCTGCGCTGCAATATTCCTTGGCCTCTGGCAGCTTCCCACAGTGGTGCATGACAACTCCTATATAGCCAAGGCATGCTGCCACATCAAGATGCTCATCACCCTTGCATGCTTTTGAGATATCCAGGGCCCTGCTATGTGCTCTCTCAGCATCATCAAACTTTCCAAGAAGCAAAAGAACACGTCCCAAATGATTCCAGCTCTTGGCCACCAGTGCGTCCACATCACCATGTATTTCTCTTCGAAGGTCTAACGCCCTCTGATATCCTTCCCTGGCTTTTTCGTACTCCCCACGCAGTTCCAAATCTGCAGCAGTAGTCTCGAAATCAGCTGCTTCTTGAAGGCGGTCCATGTTTGACACGTGTCCAGAATTGCAGCCTGAGACTTGTACCTATACACAGCAATCCAAAACACATATCAGTCAACAAACACACACTCTTTTCACTGACAACTGCAAATTGCCAGGTGCACAAGGCCAAACTTTAAGAACCTTAGCGCAATAACATAGATCACATGCAGGCATTCCATAGCACACGCCCATCCTGCCTGAGACTGCAGTGCAGAGCCACTGTCTTCTTCCAACATGGCTTCCACTGCTGCCTGCAGTACAATGCACACAGCACAGAGCACTGAGTGATGCAGCCAAACTGACTGTCACGAGTAGCACAATGAGTTAAATCAGTGTGATCAGATCAAATGGCTGTTGAGAAATGACTGCCAGCATCTGTGCCACCACAAAGTGGCAGGGGATTAAAAACGGCAAATCTCTGGGTGTAAACAGTTGTGGACACCGACAGCGGAATGTATCACCTAACAGGGGCAAGTGCAGGGATATGCCATATTTGAATGAGGTGACAAGTGATATCCGCAATGGAACTACCGAGGATAAGGTCATCACCACCCAGCAGCAGCACACTGTCAGGACTGCTGTAAGACAGACAAGGAACAGCGAAACTTTCAATTGCCTGCTGTCTATGCCGCTGTTCCCATTCACTCCACACTTTGTGCGTGTCTGCATCTGTTGGTCTCGTGCCTCACCTCCTCTGCTTGGGGTTCCATGGTGTACAAGGAAGCCTACCACAAGCTTGAAGTACAAATTGGGAGTTCACAAACACTCCACCTCCGATCAGAGCAACATCAACAGCCCACCTAGTTGTTCATGCAGAGACAGCAACAGTGAGGTCATCAACAACCAGCTGATCCCCAGCCATATTTCTGTTCTGTGCAGGAAGTACAAGATTCCACAGAATCGTTGCCCAACTCCCTGACAGCAGATTATGCAGGACTTTTTCCTTTTGACAATGTGCACAACATTGAAGAGACTATGCATCATCTTGTACAGTGTCAGAAACAGACTCCCACCCCTGCTGGCCAATGCCACCAACACAACAGCCCCATTTCTTTACAAGCAAATGGCAAACATCAGAACATCATACTTCTGCCATGGCGATGCGAAGCACGAACATAATCGCATCTGCATGGTATGTTCAAGCACCTGTGCTCAATTCCACCCTCAGACATCCCAGAGAGCGATGTGGGCTGGAACAGTCGATGGGTGGCCAAGCTCGACCTACCAAAACCCGAAAGAGCCTTGATGTGTGGTTTGCACAATGGTTTTTGGCCGACACTGTTCCAGGCCAGAAGGGTTTTTGGCTGGAGCTTCTGGGCCCTTCTGGCCCAAGGGACCAGTGCTGTGCCTCACCCGAATTTCCCTGGTAGTGAAGTCAGCAACTCTTTCACCACTGCAATGGACAGCAACAAATTTGTGGTTGTCAACATCCAACTGGCATCACAGGGAGGCAAACAACTGGCCAGATGCCTATCGCTGTAGACAACAATGCTGCAGGCATGGAGCTGCTCATCGTGATAGGGCCAACATCTGCATTCCTTTTGTAGATAGCTTAGCCTTTGAAAGATGAAGCAGGGCCCTGGCACCTTCCAAGCGCCTGGACAGGCCGACAACTAAAATCATTTCTCTATCTTGCCGTCCAAGGACACAGTGAGCCCTTGGGCCTTGCGGGCATCAAGACAGGGCTGGCAGCTGATTGCTTTGCTTACAATTGCCTTACACGGACAAAACGGGGCGCCGCGCCTTGCAGGCGTCCGCACAGACCAATAGCTAGGTTTCTTTGTCTGATATTGCCTTCCATGGACAAACTTGGACCTTGGACCTTTGCAGACATCCAGACGGGGCCAATAGTGAATTACTTGCTTAAAATTACCTTTGAAAGACAAAGAGGTGCCTTGCACCTTTCAGTCGATGAGGCGAGGGCCTGGCAGCTAGCCAAGACGTGGGAAACCGACCGTGCAGGCCAGTGGCGATGGGTCAGAGGTTAGTGGGTCAGTGGCACCAGCAGAAAACGGCATTTTGGCGATGCCAGCTGCGATGCTTTTCGAACCCTAATTGGCGCCGTTGCAGCTACTTTTAGGGCATCGCCGTCACTGTGATGGCGCTGCACGCTGTCAAAATGGTACCGCAATTGGCATCGCAAAACATGGTGCTTTCTGCAACCGTGGAAGATCGGGGCGAGGGCGACCCGGCCAACCGACCGGGACGACTGCGGAGCAGCCGGGTGCCCCAACTGGGGAGCGCCCTTGGGCTCATGGATCCAATTAGCCTCGCAAAGGGCCGCCGCACCTGATGCCAGGGAACCAAAGAAGGTGACGGCCTCACGCGTCGACGGTGCGAGATGCGATGGGCCGTGCGGAGTCAGGCCCCAGGGATTGACCGAGTTGACCGCGTTGTTGACCTGTGATCCGGCCGTTGGAATTCACGACGGGGTGCCGTGGGGATGTTCGTGCCGTGCGTGCCCTGTTGTGGATTGCGGGTTGGAAATTTCAGATTGAAACAATGCGTTCATCATTTGGGGCAGCAGGAACCCGGCAGATGCAAGTGGGGACATACACTCACTGGGGTGATGTACTCTGAAGGCGCTGAAACCCTAGTTCAACTTTACCTTCGAAAGAGAAGAGGCGCCCTTGGCTCCCTAAAATGGCCGTCGTCGCCAACATGGTGCAAGGGTACCGCTTTTCGAAGCAAGCGAATTGTGGATCTAATTTGGATGTATATCCGCTTGGCGTGTATGCACCCAGGAACGTTTTATGTCCCTCGTCCATACATTTGTCTGCTCGCAATCCCTCTACAGCGCAGTGTGGGGAGCAATACCGTGAGAACACTGCGAACTGCGAATACTGCAGTGAGCAGCGACCTCCCATGGAGTTTAGCGCAGGCTAAATTTCCTCCAATGAAAGCACCCGCCGTGGCTGACTCAGCAGCAACTGTGACCGCGAAAGGGCGTGTTGGGGCAACCAGGATGTGGCAACACAGGGCCAGGGCCCTTGTCGCATCAACCCTTGGCGTAGGTGGCAATGAAGACAGCGATGAACCTTCACAGGTGGACAGAACGCTGTTGCCCAGGCATGGTATCTGCGTTTATGTTTGCGTTTTTGCGTTTCCATTTTATGCGCAAAAATGGAAGATTGCGAAAGGGTTATTTGTGCGTTTTACGGCTCGTTGGCGCGCACAGGTTACACAATGAAACTCGTGCACAATGATCTGTCTTCCGTCATCTCCAACACCCATAACGCAATGTCCACCTTCCTTTCGGCAAGGGGAACGTCGGCATGAAGCAAATGTTCGTTTTCTTCCATTACAGTTCGTCTGACTGCCACTCCCCGGACTCCCAAAGTCTGTATGTGTACACGGGGCTGTATATACGTTGCATTTACGGATTTTTGGGCGCTTTTATGCGTAAAAAATGAAAAATACTTATTAAAGGCATGAACATAATAGGTGTTTACGGCGTAAGTACCAAGCCTCCTGTTAGCGGTGCAAGCTGCGATGCCGTTGTGACACAAATATATGCAGTCGCAGTTGCTTGATGCCCTCTCAAGCCACTGTGATGGCGCAACTTATAAGTGCTAATTAGCGTCGAAATAGCGTCGCGGTTGACGGCTCCAAGCGGGCGCATCTACCAATGGAAGGAGCATGTTGAGCGTGTTGAAGCCACTTTTGTTGGGATGGAAAGATACATGCCTGTCGAGGACAGGCTCCCTCTCTCCAAAGGGTGAATTATCTGTGAATTCAAACCGCAAATTCACAGGCATTGGCTCCCGTCGAGCAGCAGGCCATCATCCTCAAAGAGTCGCGCAATCGCTTGCAAGCAAGTTGAACTTCACATAATTCCTCCCCGTTAGCACGACGCCTCACTCCCCCGTCAATGCACGGTTGGAAACCTCCATTCCTCCTAAGCCACCAGCCCGTCCTTACTCCACCACCAGCTATGCCTGGCATGCACAAGTACGGAGAAGAAGCAGGAAGGTGAACGGAGCTCCGCCGCTGCGGAAGGTTCCTATCCCAGCCCAGTCCCGAGCGAGCCAACGACCAACGCAAGGCGGGCCCGTTCTTGTGCAGCAACGGGCCTGTACACACGACGATTGTACGGCCTGTGACGCGCACCATTCGCAGGGCGACGTACTCTTCGGGAGCGCGTGCCGAACGTGTTGCGCAGCTGTCTACGTCGCAAGGTATTGAGAGTATCCGTATCCGTGATGATACGATATGAATATAGATTGCGCGGAGGCTATCAAATTGGCGTTGTGCCTTCAGTCAGTCCGTTCAGTGTGCGTGGCTGCTTTGCGGCGCCGCGCGACGTTTGAAGGCGCCTGCGCACGGTTTGTGGCGCGCTGACTGAACGGCTGCCGTGCGGGTTGTTCTGGTAATGCGAACGGTGGAGCGCCCCGTTTCAGTGCGATGTTCATCCCAAAGCTTGTGGACGAGCTGCCGGCTAGGTTCATGTTAACGTGGCGTCCGCCACCTGTCAGGACATCCTGGAATGATCCGCCAGGGCCCAAGTACGCGCTCCCTGGAGGCCCCGTCAACATCAATCGTGCTCTTTTTCTGGTTCGCGCCTGCGCCAGACAGCGCTCGAGGCCGCAAGGTGACCGCCCGGCCGCTCGGCGCGGCCACTCCCTCGCCGCCACTGCCGGGGCCGCGCTCGCGTTCCTGTTCGACGTCCGCAATCGGACACGGATCCGGATTCGCTCTTCACTTCTTCCCTCCTCCCGCAGGCCCATCGCTTCCCTCGAGCTTCCGGCCGGCCATAGCCGCGCCGCTGCGGCCCCACGAGCGGCATCCCAAGGTGACGATCGGCCCTCGCAATGCTCCCTTTGGCTGAACGTGCGACCCCACCCCCCACCCCGCTTCACGCACGGACATAGCGTCAGACATTCATAGGTCGCATCCGTGAGACTCACACACACCCTTTGCACCCTTTAACCCCTTTCCTCCCGCCGCGGGGGTGCCTCTCGCTGCCGCGAGGCCTGCGAGATCAGTTCGCGTTGCTCGAGCGCGAACAGACGACGGCGGCGGGAGGATCGATTCTGCGATGTCTGAAAGAATGGAAGTGGAAGGGGGTGGGACTTATTGGCGCCGTTTCATCTGGCGCAGGGCGTGGCAGAGCGTGAAAGCGGCCGGCCGTGAGCGTAACGTGTGTGTGGGGGTGGGGGTGGGTGCGGGTGGGTGGGTGTGGGGTTGGGGGGGGACGTTGTGTGTGCGGCGTTGGTGGGGGCCCGGTGTTTGCTACATCAGTCAGACATGGGGTGGTGTGATTCTGTCATGCCACCCCACTGGCCCCCCATATCACCTCACTGTCCACTTCCACTGGCCTATCAGAACTCTTCGTCACCGCCATCTCCTCCCGCGTATCACCCACCCCACGCCTGCCCTGGCCAACGGGAGCGCTTCATCGCGACAGAAACTGGAATAGCATCAGTGCCGACCACTCAGAGGCGCTCCCATCGACCTGCGGCCGGACGTCACTCTTCGGAGCAATCAGTTAATTGGCCCCATTCACAGGTTGCAGCGGCCCACACTTAGAACGGCGAACGTCACATTCGGCCAATCAGACACCAATGTTTGGGACGGCGACTGGGCTCGCTGGGGGTGGGCCCTACACTGGTAGAAAACAGCCTGTTTGCGATGCCAGCTGCGATGCCATTTTGACACAAATTGATACCGTCACAGTGAGTGCGATGGCATAAAAGGGGCTGTGATGGCATCAATTTGTGTCAAAATGGCATCGCAGTTGGCATCGCAAACAGGCTGTTTTCTACTGGTGCTACCCCGGCCCACTCATGCGGCGCCCCGCAAAAGTGCTTGGAGTGTGGGAGCTCAGGAGACTAGCGCAATCCACTGCTTTTGGATGCATGACAAGAGTTTGACTTGCTGAGGAAGAGAGCCACCAAGCAGGGAATCTTGGTGCCATCCCGCCATTTCGCGCCGCATCCTGTGATGCATTCGTCTGGGGGTGGTGAACCACAGGCCCTACAAATTGCTCTGCGCCGCAAAACCACGGGCGCGTCACCCATCCTCGGATTCTGGGGTGATGCCGTAGTACACTCAACCCTTCCGCATCAAAGAATTTTACCTTTGCGCTTTTTGGTCAGCATTTATTGCCGAGCGTTAGTTTTGGTTTTTCTTACGTTGCTCCGCAATAATTTTAATAAAAGAGCGTCACATATTGTTTTCTCCCAAAAACGTCCAAGCGTCACATCACTATGGCGCACTATGTTAAATGCATTACGGTATATACATTTTGCATACGAAATCTCCTATGTGTCATATGTGCAGATTGAAATTGTACGTCAAGGCTTGGGGGCTGCTTTCATTGTCTATCAAGAGACGTACAAGCTCCTTTGACCACCGATACTTTGATCTCCACATCTGTTTCAATGCATTGAGGGCACTAATTAGGGCGTCAGAGCGAAATAGGTGTTTATGTATAGAGTCCCAAAGCGGACTCTGTCGCATATCCGCCCGGCGGTTTCGAATGAACCCATTCACTAAGTATTGTGCATCGCCATATCGTCCATGCTCATTCGCATGAGTATACGCGACTATATTGCTTTATGTTATCATAAACATGCCATTCATTTGGGGGCCTGCGTCCATCATTGCAACTGCGCATGTACGTTATCTCTGCTGATAATTAGCCGGCAAAGTTTCTTGCTTGCTTCTCAGTCGCTGCAACCTTCGGCACAACAGGGAAAGGATTTGCTGTGCGACTTCAGGATGGTGGTGGCGTTTCTTCGTTGGTGCTGCATCCTTCTGCTGGCAGGCAGCTCTGTACAGGCGCAGAGCACAAGCGGTGCGCCTGGTTTCCTCATTGACCTATTACTTCGGGCCACAGTACAGCCTTTGCTCGACATTGCAGCAATTTCAATTTGGGGATGACTTTAGCGCCACCATTTATTTCATCCGTGCATCTTCTTGTGCTAGAAACCACGCTATGTGAACTGCAAATTCCTTTGCGGAAAACTTGTCGTTATTAGATGAATGCGAATGCATAACTTTATGGAAAATGAACGTTGCTGCTTTTTTCTTCGAACAAATAGATCGACAGATTTGACGTTTATCTGCCGAGCTTGTAAACAACTCGCAATGGAATATATTTTACACACATCAATGTGTTATTGACATTTAATTCTGTTATGCATGGCATCAAACATGGCGAGGTTGGCTCTGTGCCTGTCGATCCAGGAGATGGCCACGGCCCACTCCAATGTCCATCACGCAGAGGAAGCGAACTGCTTGCCAATGGCACTGTCATTGTCACCAAGGATACACTGGAGTCTGTCCAAAACGATATTCAATTCTTGGTAAACTGCACCCCTTGGGGTGGGAGCCTTCTGTTTGCCGTGCCTTCGGTGGCCCCCGCTACAGGCATTACCATTGACAAGCCCATGTCAATTGGTGCTGCGGATGGGAATGACGTCGCATTCAACTGCCCAGAAGACACGACGACATTCGATGTCAGGTGAACGCCAAGCGCCGGCCCAGAAGCACAGCAGTGTATTAGGCCTTTCCGCATCAGAAATTTGTGTCGTTACTGTTTTCACCCCACATGTTTGTTTAGCAGCTTTGTTTGCTTTTCATTCGCTCCGGAATGTGTCGCACGCGCTCGGGATGGGCTGCAAACTCGCAGGTCAAGTTTCCTGCGCAGCTGATCATACCCCGGCCTCCCACGAGCGTGCGCCGAGCGACGCAAGCACTGGGACTACAAAGTGTTTAGACGCAGAATCTATGCATGTACCGGGCACTAGGAAAGCTTCCCGGAAATCCCAGCGAAGCACCGGCGCAAGCAGATTGGCGCTGATTCTGGGAAAGATTCGAACGGGGGTGGCGCGCCCACCAGTTGAGCCGCGGCTGTGCAGCTGCTGCTACACAGGACACAGCCGGCGAGCAGCTGTGGCCGCGGAGGGGCACGTCGCGACCCGAACGTTGTAAGGAAATTGGTATACGTTTAGGAAAAGGATGTCGCGTTTTTTGAATTGAAGCCACCGATCGCACATCGCCACGGCGTGGTGGATGAGAAGGCGGCCCAGCGTACCTTGTAACCCAGTTACCGTCACTGGGAGATTCCAGACCACTTTCGGGGGCAGCGCGGGCACCAACGGGGCTGGGTGTTGCAGCGAACTCAGTTCCTCTTGAATTTGGGCTGGGCACTATTTTTTCTGGCTGCTGCGCATTTTTTTGCTTCACTATTCTATTTGTTATGCCATGCTATTTGTTGCTTCTCAAAAGTCCAAGGGTTGCGTTACTATCCTGAAGGGCTTGACATACTGAGGTGCTTGGGGTTGTGTGTGTGCGCGCGAGCGAGATCTTGTGACATAGACTCATCTGAAGGATAACAAAACTAGATATCCCTAACAGTTGTCAAAGGAGCGCTTCCTGTCTGTGCCGTGCATTGGTCGTTGGTGCCGCACTTTGAAACATGTACCGCACTTTGATCACGTGAAGGACTTTGATGGCAGCGCACCTCTCCCATAACCGAAATATTACAGTGATGTAAGAGGTGCCCTGCCATCGCAATTCTTCACATGATCGAGTCATGTTTCAAGCTGCATATTAATATGCTTGCACATGTGCAAGTACCTCGCGGTATCAGGAACTGCGCTGGTGCAGGGGAAGCGAGACCTTTCCAAAACACCGTACTTGATTGGATGTTTCGCAAATTCATGCAGACTCGTAGCAGATGCATCTGAAGAAGTGAAGAGTCAAGACAGGTGTTGTTGTGGGAAATATTGCTTCCGTACCAGTCTGACTCGGGCGTGTTCTTGTTCAGCATTTCATGATTTTTTTAAAATTGCGCCTTTGATCTGCTCTTCAGGTCGCCTGGTGTAACTTTGATGAACATGGTCATCTCGGGCTGCAAATCAAGCGCCCCTATTGTGCAAATAACGAACTGCAGTCCAGGATCAGACCGCGTCCGCATCAAAAACACAGCGTTTGCGTCAAACACAAATACCAAAGGCACGGCGGGTGTAAGAGTGTCGTCTGCATGCCGCCTGGAGCTGCGCAATGCTACGTTTGCAAAAAATTCTGGTGGAAAAGCAGCTGCAGTGGAGGTTGGGGCGGGGGCAGAGCTGCTTGCTGTGAGCTCTGTGTTTGAAAGGAACGAAGCTGGACCCAGAAACAGCGTTCTGGTGGTTCAAAACTCCACAGTGCTCTTGGTTTCATGCAATTTCACCGACAACGTCGCTCCCAACTCGCCGGGGGGTGCAATCCTTGCCCTGGTGAGTGGTCGTTTTGGGATATATTATCTTCCAGATAGTGCTGTTTTTGGAAGTAATTCCAAATTAATTACAGTAATTAATCAGCGGAGGCCACAGCAAAAATGAAATGTGTATCCACGTCATAATTTCATGTGGATTGTGTTGCCAATGATTGTGATGTCGCAATTGCGGCAGCACAAATTGGGGAAGTAGCTTGTTGCTGAATGTGAGCATGGTTAGAAGAGAACTTGAAAACGAAATACTCCATTTTGTTCAAGATGCTCTAGAATCAGTTTTGGTCAAACGCGCATCCAATCGATCGCGATGATCCTGTTCCAACTTGGAGGTGGATCCCTGGAGCCATGTGAGGCAATTTATTGTCATCGGAGACGATAATGCTCAAATACCTCTTTCAATCTTGTTTACGACCTGCGCCCGGAGTCTGCATGTGTTGATTTGCGGGCGTCTTGAATTTTGATAACGCTTTCGTTTGGATTTCTTGTTGCATGAGTTGTTTGTATGTTATCAGAACGACACAGTGCTGGACATTGAGGACTGCAAATTTTCAAGAAACGTAGCAGAACTAGGAGGGAGTGTTTATTTACAGGTAAACAAAGTGAAATGTTGGAGAATGATCCAATTCCAAGTAAACTGTATTTTGCACAGTTAAGTCAATAGTCGTGGCAGTAGGCGGTTTTCTCAGAGCAATCCGTGATTTCAGTAAGCCATTCCATTCCAGGCACTCGAAGCACGAATGGCAGTTGTGACTTGTGGCCCCGGAAAACATGTAACTCCAAAGTGTTGTTAGATCGCTGGTTCGGCTGTTGAACGCTCGTTGTCTCTCGTTCCTTGAAACTCACAGAAAATCACAGCATCAAATACTGAAATGTGAATTTAGACTGATGTGATTTATTTCAGATTGATTTATTAGCTGCCATATAGGATGGTAAAGCGATTTGTCAATCGTAAAGCGGCATGACCTATTGAGGTCTTTATTTCAAAAGCATTATTTTTCACTTAGTTAAATGTGCAAAGCCACAAAAAAGGACCTTTTTGACAGATCCCTGCCGATGAGCTAACAAGCACGAGTTGCCACTGTCTATGCACTGCTGTCTTTTTTCAGAGCGCTTGCGAGTACACACGCACATATGCTCACATCGATGCGCATGGAACAGTCGCAAGAGTACGATATCAAATGAATATCAAAGGACATTTCAGTATTTTGAGTCGTTGTACATAAACACTGCTCTGAATTTGCTGCTGCATTCATTAGAAAAAGTTTCTTGGGCTCAGATGAAGGCTAGCATCTGGTGTGGACGTTATGCGCATCCCATATCCACGCTCGCATACAAATCGCCGCATCATGTGCAGTCCTAAACCTTTTATTGTAATATTGCAATAAATGTAGCCAAAAAAAGTTCCGAAATCCGAGTTCATGCCATGCTGTGAGCTCGCTCACAGGTAGTCCTAAATGAACCTCTGTGAGAAGAGATGAATCGCGTCCTCCAGGAAATTTGCCGACAGAATTGTCAGTTGATTGATACCTCCTCCCTCCCATATTAGACGTCCTCTATGAATTTGACACATCCCCTTCCCATCATAAATTATTTCTTTCAAAGAAAATGAATCAAATCTGATTCTACGCTTTCGGAGTATATGGTCAAAATTTGAAGTCAATCCGTTGGGTATTGAGGACTTGGCAGTACTTTTTAGTAAGGGTCCTCCAGCCAAAACCCCACCCGTTTTTCAACGATTCCGCGAAAACGGCCGTTTTCGCAGGTTTGAGGACCACGAGCCGCCAGTGGAAAACTGTCCACACCTTTGTGATACAAGATTGGTGTGGTGCTTGTACAAGCACACGTGAGGAACCGCGGCGACGGGAAACGCGTTCCGTATACGGAATCGGTCCGAATCGGTCCGAATACGGACCTACGTAGGTCCTGATCGAGCAATTCGCCGTAGCTCACAGCTGAGATTCAGTGCCGGCCTGGTCGCCGGAGCTGCCCTTCCGGCCCCAAACTTTCGGGGTCAAGACTTTCCGTCCTCTGTTGGTGCCGTCAAGACTACAGAGGGTGACTCCGAGTCCGCTTGACAATGTGATAGAGGACGTGAAGCGCAGCACCGCATTCAGCAGCTGCCGACTGTGGAAATTGTTGTCGACACGAGATTGGCGAAATTGGCTTTGCTGTGGAATTTCAGATGGCTAGATACAAAGATAACAGTTAGGTGGCTAACACCGCGTCCCTTTCACGAGGGAAGACGGGAGGTGGTGATGGACTGTGGAACGCACAAAAGAGGTGGTTGCCAGTGGCATTTTACGGATCGTGGGCCAAGATGCGCGCGAAGGCCCTGATTCAAGGATCAATCGAGGCAAGTTGTCCACGCAAAGCCACCCAAATAAGTTAGAGTGGTAGAGCGCACAGAGTCTAGGCTTGAACGTCCTAGAACTTGGCCTATTCCGCTCGTGGCAGGTCACTTCCTCTCAGATCTGAGATCTCGGCGATTTCTGGCATCGTCGACGTTGTGACGATGGCCTTTTGCCACGACGATCCAAACACCGCCGAGCGTGTTTTGACCAGTGCTGTTCCACGTGAGGGACGTCGCCCTTCGCCATGGTAGTGGCGAATCCATCCTCTTGGCTTCCCGGGATGGGAGCGACCCAGAACCGCGCGGATCCTCAGAGAAAGCGGAATCGGCGGGCACACGTTTCTTTTGAATTCAAGGGCAATTTCGAGGGTGGCCTTCAAGGGGCGGTACTGACCTTCCTTCCTTGGAAATTGGTAGGCAAGGGTTTGGGACCCAGTCTATCTGATTCTGACCTTTTTGTACTTTTGGTGCCTTTCTTGTAACGGATTTTGTCTTTCAAATAGTGGGCATTTAATGTGGGACGGAGAAAGTGTTTGTGACATAATTTCACTGCATGACCCCTTTTTCCTTGCTTTTTGTGTTTTGGCAGCTGGGCGGCGCTCTGAAGATTTCATCATGCACTTTCGCTCAAAACAGCGCCAGGTTGGGAGGAGCTCTCTTTGCCATGGTGAGGAGCCCCTCCGTGGCGCATCCTATGACTTTGCGATTACGCTTAATCAGATTCAAGTATCCCAATGCCAGTGTGTGTAGAGGAGTGCTTCGCTCCCAGGTGGGTAGCCACAGAGTAGACGATCAGGGAGCGGATGCAGAGAAACACTTCAACTTTACAATACTTACGCTTTTTACAGCACTCTGAAACAGTCAGATTACATTATGAAGTCGCCAGCAATGGTGATTCTTCCTTCGCATTGAACACTCATCCATGTTAAGGGCAAAGGTGTTGCCTTGCAAGAGGTCGTGTGCCACTCCCTGGACTCCCTGAACATGCGTGTACTTTCTTTATGCCCACAGGGCCTGCATTTGCGCATTTCCAATCGCATTTACGTCATTTTACGAATTTTCACGCTCAAAAATATGAGCACTATGCTGGCACGTAAATACACATAATGCACAGCGTTTAGGGCGTAAAGGCCAAGCATGAACCAAACCCTTCGGACACCATGATAGGTTTGAAGTCAATCGCACTGGGTGCGAAATCTAGACAGCATGCAAGAGCGCAATGGCTCCATGGGTGCATGGGGCATGTGACAATCGTCTCCTCCATGTTTTTGATGCGCACAACCAGCATTTTCGCTGAAGACGTATTTTTGACCTCGAGATGGCCCGCGAGGCCACCCCGTTTGGGAAGCTATGTGTAAATTCCAGGATTGCAGTATATATATATATATATATATATATATATATATATATATATATATATATATATTCTGAATTCTACCAGCCTTCGCCTTGCGCGTGCGAGATCAGTTCTTTGTAATTTTCGGACCAATTCAACAGGATAAATTGCATCTATGGCCTTATCTGCAGAGCTCAGCGAAGTAGAATCCCTGGCAGAGGTGGGGTTGTCTCCTCTTGTCTATGCACCAGGCACTGGTAGGAAACGTCATGTTTGCGATGCCAGCTGCGATGACATTTTGACACAAATTGATGCCGTCACAGTGACTGAGACGGCACAAAAGCGGCTGTGATGGCATCAATCTGTGTCCAATGGCATTTCAGTTGACATCGCAAACAGGCTGTTTTCTGCTGGTGAGGTGTGACTAACGGATTTTCATGTCAGCAGTTGGAATCACATCTCCTCGCCCATCCCATGCGGATATATCATTAAATGTGTGTTTCAATGGGCACCATTTTCTACGAGTCTGTTCCCTGGATCTGGGGAATAGGACTGGAGTTAGCGCCATCCGCTTCCACTGATATCCGAAACTCTGAGCTTTGTCATTTCTGTGCTGTTCACGTTGTGTTACAAGGCAATCTATCAAAATTGAATTTCAATTCCCTGTTTCGCTTCGTCTCTCGTCTCAGAAACGACACATCAGTCTTACAAGACACCAGGGAAAAAAGGGCCAAATAACACGTGTTCAAACGTGTACAAAGTTTACGGGTTTGTGTTATTTTTGTGTTCTCAGCGTGCAGAACTTCGATGGAATGTGTTTTATGTGTGTTCGAAAAAGTGTTATTTGGCCCTTTTTTGCTAGTGAGAAAAGAGGCTTCCCTAAGCTCATGGGCGATGTGCTTGTGCGACACATGGCTAAAGGAATTATGTGGATGCCACGCGATTGCAAATGCTCAACTAATTGATCGGTCTAATTCCAAATTGAGCAGCTGAAAATCGGACCTTGACTGTTGGCAATTGGACGTGGATCAGGAAAACTCGACTATTGAAGCGGGGAGGTGCACTTTCGTGCAAAACAGTGCTGTTTATGGAGGAGCAATTGCCGCAGTGGTAGGCGTGTATGCATGGTTTAGACGCAGAATGCCCTTGTGTGTATGTCTATGATATGCCAGGAAGAGCAACTGTGATGCATCAGTCACCCCCAGCTCGTTAGAGCATGGGGGGGAGGGTGGGTGGGCGAGGTGGGGGATCGCGGTGGAGTGGGGTGGGGGTGGTCGTGGGGGGGAACGCAGATGTGGGGACGTCCCATATTAGTGCCTCAGAAAAGGTAGCAAGCGACATGCCAGGCAAAAAAGTACAAAATGATATTATCGCCTTCTCACATGCATTTGTCAGCTCTGCAGTGCTTAAGCGAGCCGTGCAGTGTTTTTTCAGTGACTTAATTCCAAGGAATGCTTATGTTCCTAAGACAGGCAAGGCGAGAAATTAGCAGTGAGGCCCCTTTGACGGAATGAAATCCCTGAAAAAGAATGCTGTGTCGAAATTAGGTGACTGCCGTAGTGCATTCAGCCCATTCGCATCAAACAAATTTACCTTTACCCTTTTCCCTCCGCTTGCTTTTCAGGGCTCTATTTTTATTTCCTTAAGTCTCCGCAAAAAATTGACAAAAATATTGTCGTTTTATTGTTTCTGTGCAAAAACGTACCAATCGCTACCCTACTACGCGGAAGGGGTGTATATACCACGGTATACTTCATGCGATGCAGGTAGGCGTCAACACAATCGCCGATGAGTGCACATTCGACAGTAACACGGCGACCGATCAAGGAGGCGCGATCTTCAACCTGGTGAGTCACCACCAAATTCAAAGCCTTTTGTCGAGCGCAGATCAAACGTTAAGTTCAAAATTGCATCGGGTTAATACATAATGCATTGTGGGCGCTCCTCAGGAAATCTACCCTCCTGTTGCTGCTTTTCGATCGAGAAAATTTTCAGGATCTTGGTGCTGCAGCTGATGTAGCGTCTTTAGCACGGCGTTGAATATCAAATGAGCGTTAACTACTACATCAAAGACTGAAACTAAGATAATACGCGAGATGCTCTTCTGAGGTGGATGGCAGGGGGTCGAGGAGCAGTTCCGTTGTCTGGCCAACGAGCCTTGGATCGATTTTGGGACACTTTTGATCTTTTGGACGTTTGCGTGGCATTCCTGAGACATTTGTAATGAGCATCAGAAAACCAGAAAATGAGCTGCACATGCATGTAGTCACCGCTTGAGAAGAGGTAACTTGAGGCGCCAAAACTGGCAACATTCCAGTGCATTACAGCACGCTGCACGCTTTCGGAATTTCAACATCATACCGCCCTTCATGGCGCCAAAATTGGCAATATTCCAGGTGCATTGCAACGCGCTGCACAATTTCAGAGTTTCAGCCGCATACTGCATTTTCTGGCACCCAAACCGGTGGCATTCCAGGTGCATTACGACACGCTGCCCGATGTCAAAATGTTAAACGCATGCATTTTCTAGCGCAAGTCTAAGCTGGATGACTGCTGCGTTTGTTCTATGGCTTGCGTTTCAGAGCTGCGATAACTTTCACCCATATTCCCCTTTGTCGGAAAGCAGTTTTTCCACGGCTTGTTTGCTCAGCGTTTCCCCGAGCAGGAACGCATTGAATTGAAATTTTACGTTGAGGACATTACTTGATGATGAGGATGATAATCGGCGTATTGTTGGTCAGTGAAGCGCGCTAGATATGGGCACTGCGCAATGCTGCATAAATGCATTCCGTGCGTTAGCTGAAATCAATTGTACAATATAATTATACACTATAATATAACATATAATTATGCATTCTGTGCGTTGCACAATGTATTTTACTAATGAATCGACTGAGGGCAGTGCGTGTGGCTGAAGCCCCTTTGTTGCTGCTTCAATCAGGGGTATACGACCACAAGAATGGAAGATTGTATCTTCGAAGGAAACCATGCTTTCGCTGGTGGAGCCCTTTCTCCTGAGGTGGAAAGCCTTTAATTTCGTCAGACCACATAGGCTCTATATCTTGTGCACTTGTATCACACAAGCTTATACCGGGACGGAACAGTAGGAAAAAAGGGACAAATAACACGAGTCCAAATGTGTACAAAGTTTACGGGTTTGTGTTATTTTGTGTTCTCAGAACTTTGATGAAATGTGTTTTATGTGTTTTCGCAAAAGTGTTATTTGGCACTTTTTTCCTAGTGAAATGCAGCCGCTGAATGCACCTTAACATTCCTTTTCACCTCAAGCATCAAATTGTCCTCGCTTTGAACGTATTTAAGGTCTGAAGAATGTGCATATTCGTCACATTGCTGGATGGTGTCCTTCCCGAGATTTGAAGGCGGCCTTGTTGGCTTGCGTGTGTCATGTTTGGTGTGTGGTAACTTAGTTGTGGGTGGGTGGATGGCGGTGGATATCCACATCGATGTGGGCGCTTTGGGTAGAGTGGGTACAGGGATGAAAGTTGGATGAAGAAAACCCCGTTGTGTTTGCAACTTCCACACAAAACGATGCGGCCATTTTGCGCGCAATTGCCTTGGCTCAAACTTTTCAATGCTTGAATTCAACTCAAGTTTCGGAACGCAGGCATACGCAACCATTGACGCTGAAAAGTGCTACTTCTATGGCAACACAGCCGACGATGGAGGAGGAGCAATCAAAATGGTGGTGAGTGTAAATGACTCTATGGACACAAGATAGCTGACACATCTCTGCTTTATACTCTGTGGGTGTAAATTGGCCCGCTACAGGCACAATCTGAAGACACCTTTCAATCAGTCCCAAGTCTCCCAGGAACACACACATCGTTTTGGAAATAGACAGAATGTTGCATGAACAGCGTGCTGAAAATACATTGAAGGGCTTAAGTATGCATATGTTTCATGCGTGCAGCGCAACGATGCAAAGGTTAAAATTGGCTATTTTTTGTCATGGGATCTTTCAAAACTTAAGAACAACTGGATGCGGTAGATGGATAATGCCTCGTAATCTATCGCATAATATTCATTAGACGATGATGAAGTGCGCAAAATTCCCGCATAAAAAATGCAAATATATTATAACCTGTGTCAGTATCCGGTCCAAAATACAGAGGTTACTTTGGGGTCAAGAGTAAGGGGAGGTACCATGGTGATTTGTGGAAATTTTGCAATGTCCCAGAGTCGCAATTGTAGAGTCTTCCCCTTTGAATGTGTAATTGACTCTCAGGGTAGCAATTCAACATATTGCCTTCCTAATACGAGCAACAGTAGCCCCAAGAGAGGCACGTGGTACATGGAGTTCAACTTGCTTTCCTGTTCATGGCACTTGAAGCACACTTCCATTATTGGCAAATGAACGCATGAACGGTCATGCGCACCAAATTCTTTTTACATCACGTACAATTGATGTAGGTTTAAGTTTCCCTTGGTGGTTCTCAGAAGATGCTTATATCATTGCCTGGTTTGCTCTGACAGGGTGCCACAACACTGAACATGGACGGCTGCATATTTGACAGCAACAGAGCGGCGCATGGAGGAGTTCTCTTTATCCAGGCAAGCTTCTTGTGTGCGTGGAATCAGTTCTAAATCCAAAAACGTACGAAATGCCGCACCGCTTTATTCGGATCTGCCTCAAATATAGAAGGCATCTACTGGCTTACTGAACGGCGATGGTGGAAACCGGCGCCTTGCCGTAATTACTGCTAATGACTGGTTATCAGCAGACTGTCCGTGCCCGTCTCAATCACATTGCCGAATATCACATGGAAATTGCTGGAGAGTATTGATAGCGAGCAGTGTTCTGAATCACAATTTCTCAATGATCTCTATATACCGGTAATCATTGGGGTAAGTCGTGCTATTGTACGATATCTTTACACTGAAGCGCAAAAGCCCACTATTCCACAAGGGTCACTAGTATCATCACATTTGCTTATACTCCGTGACTTGCTGGCCTTGAAAACCTTTCCTGCCACAGGGAATTTTATTTCTCCAAAACATAAAGCTCCTTGACTGATATCAACACTCGCTTAATGTCCCAAGCATGCTTGGTCTTTGTATTTACACTTACCTTTTTTCATGTGCATTCTTTCGCAAATAAGTAATCTTGTAAGAAGAGATGTCTTCGCGGCTGCATTTATGCCCATTTGCGGACATCCAGGCCACATGATAAAGTGGCCTGATCTATCCTGCACCTCCTCGAGCACCAGCAACATAGCGTCCACCTGGCCCTCGGCAAGTGCAAAGACATGTCTGAGCGAAAGGCCTCTTTCTGCTCACTCCAACGCATCTAGCTGTCACTCCCCGAATTCCCTGAGTTTGAATGTACTCTCTTTATGCGTTGCGTGTCAAAATTGCGTATTGTACCCAAATTTACGCGCAAAAACGTTAGTACTATTTTTACATGTAAATGCGCATGGACGGTCAGTGTTTACACCGTGAACATCAAACATGGTTAGAGGTGGCCCCCTCTGTTCATCCACAATAGATTTTGGTTGGCTCTGTAAAAATTCTGTACAGTCCACAGAATTTGTGAGCGGGCGACAGCGAGAAAAAGTGTTTTACAGAAATGGGCGGGGCTATGCTGACATCAGCATAGATGGCTACAAAAATCCATGCAGCCTTCCAGAATGCAGCCACGGGTTACAGAATCCGCGCCGCAACCAACGGATGACAGGCTCCTATAACGGAACCGTTGACCAAACCACAAAGTCGACAGAATTCCATCAAAGTTCACGGAGCAAGTACAGACGCCTGTACTAAGTACAAAGCACAGTGTGCTTTGGCAAAGGTGATGGATAACCACCGCAGAGCGGGTCCCGTTCCTAGACCAGACGGTCAGACGCCTCGTTTACAATAGGTTGTATTAATAAATATAATCTAGTATTGGCAAGGGATGGCCGGGAAAGAACAGCGGGGTGCGTCCCCGGTCTGGCAAGGAGTACCAGCCGAGGCAGCATTTATGATGGCATGGACTGCAAATATGTAGACATGCGTTGTTTATACATGTATTAATATTGCACCTCGTTATATCACGGTTGTGGGCCGTATATAGAGGCAAAGTTTGCTTGACACAGAGGAAAAATCCGCTTGGAAAAAATTGCCTCCAACAGAAACCGCCGCTGACCAACAGAACACTACCGGAATCTTTAAGTTCCTAATGGATGGCAACGGAACGCAAGGAAAGGCAACGGAAAAAAAAACACTTTTACAAAAAAACGGTGGCTGCAAACACCCCCTTTACGGATAGCTCCAGAGCCAAAAAATTGAAAGTTGATGTGGCATGAATGGCTACAAAAGCCAGGCCCTGGCAAAGTAACGGAAAATCGACGGACGGATTGTTTGTGTTCAAAAAAAGTACAGAAGTAGATTAAGAAAAAAGAAGCTGAGCGGCCACGTCTAAGCATGGTGCTAAGCCTTGAAGATATCTTGGAAGATTTTGCTTCAACGAAAGCCTAGCTCCACACAACATGACCGGCATTCCCACCCACATCAAAAAGCAACCAACATCACGGATGCAGAATCAACGACACAACACAATTCATACATTTCCTTGTGACACACAGTAATGACACAAAGCAAACGTCACAGTGGCTTAAAATCTAATCATATATAGTGGAAATTTGCATGTCGTATGCAATAGTATTAGCTCTGAAGCATGCCACTTACCCATATCACGCTTTCATATACGAGGGCCACCAATTAACGGCAATGGGCTTCAGGGATGCAATGCCCAAACACACCCGTATCTTTCTTATATACAGGAAGCGTAGAAATTGTGAGGGAAGTCTGACTGGTGAGTAGATTCGACTTAATTTCTTGTGTTGTAACAGGATGAAGCAAACGTGTCTTTGGGAAATTGTTCCTTTTTCCAGAATGCTGCTGAATCTACTGGTGGTGCCATTACTGCTTTGGTGAGTCATGCATTGGCAATGAGCAGTCCTTCTATCCTTAGCACATGCGGCATTCAGAACAACTTATATTAACAAGCCTAGTATACACATAAATCTCGTGGTCCAGTCGATTTGCTCCATTCTCGTGCGCAAAGATTTTTGACAATTTCTAGCTTCTATTCAACTGTACGTCCTTTGTTCCAAAAAGAATGGTGGTTACGATTGCCGACCTTGGAAAACCATGAAAATAGTCTCAAAAGATCATAAATATCGACGAAAGATTAAAGCTTGTGGCAATTTTGTCCCATCAATTTTCCAGATCAATGGCTAAGTACTGAGGGCGATGTGACCCTCACCGTACACTAGCATGTCGGATTAGATGCCGCGCAAATCTCAAGGTGTCCCAGAGATACGCGAGTTCGTTTATTGCTTCTTTGGGAGGCACTGGCGTCCCATTTTAAAATGCATTTTAAAAATTGCATCCATTTTAAAAATTGCAAATTTGCGCTCCTCAAACTTTGCTCCGACACTATGCGGGAACGTGTGAGCAGCCCTCGCTTCTTCGCTCAGCAGCGGTGGCTGCAAGTCGCCATGGTCAATGGCGGCTGATGGACCAACAGGAGACTTGCGCGACATTTGGCCCAATATGCCAGTGATCGAGGGGATAAATATCTCTCAATACTGAGCCGATTTACCTAAGAATTCGCATAATGTAAATTGACACAAAGTTCAGTATCTTATCCGAACTTGAGCGCGATTGGGTTGCCTTGGATGAATTTTCTCAAGGCCGCAAATTATAACCGTCATTCTCTTTGATACAGAGGAAGCAAGTGTTACTAGTAGCAATTTACGATGATTCACGATCCAATCCAAGTCATCTACCACTTTAAATAGACCATATATAGTGTTGCGTACAGTCCAAATCAGTGCTTTAAGTGGTACAAGCACTGCACTTTCTGAGCCACGTTGAGGCTTCCAAGGCATTCTGTCCGATATGCCCGAATTTGAGGAACCACATGTCCCTCAATACTTAGTTGACTGATCCAAGAATTTGGTGGATCAGGATCCACACAAATTTAAGTATTTTACTTCATTTGTCTCAAATTAAATGAAAAATTTTGTTGGGAGGCTGCATTTGAGAGGAGTACTAGTTGGTTTTCTTCAAAACGTAGGAGTAGAACCTGCTATACATGTAGTAGCTGCCGCCAAAAATCAGAGGGAACGATTCAGTACACATCCTTCGGGAATGCATTCAACAGGCTCTACTCCAGTCCAGAATTCGTTCCCTCCCAAGGCATCCCCGCCCCGCCAAAAAATAGGTTCCCGGGTCCGAGGTGGCCCAGCACACGCGCGCAGCCCCTCTTTCTGGACTCCAGGGCGCTGGAAGGGCAGGGCGGCCAACCTCGCTCAGGATCTAGCCCAACGATTGGCACCCATAGAGATGGACAACCGGCGGAGATGGCGCATGGCTGCCCGTCTCGCCATCTTGGATTTGTCCAAATCCTCGCCACCGTCCATGGCGATGCAAGGACATATCTGGGATTCCCCTTTGCCAGCAGGTCTCGTGGTGTGCAAAGACTAGCGGCAGAACCGCTGCGTACGCCGAAAGCTCTCCGTTCGTTGCCGATCTGCAATTCATGGCGTTTTTGGCGTAAGAAACACCTGCCCACAAAAGGACATCAATCCCTGCAAACACGACCGATGGAGGGTGTGGATGCTCCATCGGAGACCCCACGTGGTGCATAATGGTGCCGTTGCGTTCCGCAAGGACGGCGTCCAAAATCTTCCGTAGCAGCGTCTTTCGAAGCGGCTTTGACTGCACTCGAAGTGCTCCTTGTGGCCTGTTCTAGGCACAACCGCTTCTGGCGATCTTTCCGCTGTTGTGCAACGAATTGACAATCGCATCTCTCCAAGCTTTTGGTGGTTGCCTAAACACTTGCGGCCACCCCGCCCATGGTGGTAGCGCCTTTTGAAAACGCCGTGGTTGTGAAGTTTGCCGATTTCTCGGCTTCAGATCCCAACCTGAAACGCTGAATGGGCTGTCGAATCCACGGTCGTGATCGACGATCGAGCTCGGGTCTGCGCCCTCTGTGCTTTGAGAGGAACCCCTCCGACCAGCAGCAACAGCGGCGGCTGAAGATGTCTACTCTGCGCTGCGCACCGACAGTCGCAAAGCTACCTGGCCCAGGGATCTTCCCTTTTTTGTGGGGTGGGGTGGGGTGGGGGTGGGGGTGGGGGTGGGGGGGGGACGGGGGGTGCCAGCGTGAGAAAATGGGGGTTTCCGGATAAGTCCTGTGGGTTCAAAGTGCAACCATTTTACCAATACTTATCTGTTCTTCACAAACATTTCGCAGCCTCTATCAACGTAAGTTCTAGTGCTCTGCTCAAATTTTGAAGCAAAACGACGTGAAATTGATGAAAATGTGGCCACGCAAACAGATTGTTTCATTATATTTGAGACAGAGGAAGCATAAAGCTTTTGAGCATTGTTGGATATGATTGGTTGGGATTTTTCAAGCCTCGAGTCATCATCGGTATTCCCTCCCCCGCTCCACCCCAGCGCTCTGCGGATCCAGGCAAGAGGAAGCAGCAGATTAAAAAAATGAGGCTTTGGTGAGGCACCAGCTTCCTCAACACCATCTGCACGTGATACCTGCCGTATGTCGCCGTCGCCGTGTATCGATGCACCAGGCGTATTTTCTGCGTATCAGAATCTCCCGCTACGGAAAATCGCATTTCCAACAATTTCTGGGTCGCGATCTCTTGATAGACGCTGGCCCATCGACCATGATGTAACCGTGGTACAGTTTTCTGTTTACTCATGAGTAATGATCACAGGCAATGTCAGCTGCGCGTTCACTCAATTTTTTTCGGTTCGTTGACGGCAGGTTCCTTTCTTTACCGGGATGAAGTCTACATTGCACATTCAGAACACACGATTTACGGGGAATTCAGCGGGAAGTGCCGCACTGGCCATGTTACTTGGTTCCCATGGCGAACAGGTGGCATTTGACGAAGTGCAGGGAGTACTCAAGGAATCGAGTTGGGGAGGGGCGGTATTCTGTGGCTCCCAATCGCTCTTTCAAGAGACGGAAGCGTCTATCGAGAGAAAGCGGCAGAGAGCCGAAGCCTTGGCGGATGCAAAAGGTCCTCCTTCTGCCTCTCCTGGGGCTGGTGCTGATGCCGGGAGCGCTGCACATGCACTGCATGATCGCCTCGCTATGATCAGGCAAACGCGTTTGACCGACTTCACAGGACCCCGCGTTGGGCGCCCCAGAGGAAGGATATCCGTGAAACTGACGGATGCTGAGTTCGAAGGCAACAGCGCCGGGAGAGGCGGCGCAGTGGCTTGTCTTCTGGCCAATGCGATGTCATTCGCGTCGGCGAATTTCACCCAGAATTTGGGCAGGGACGGCGGCGCGTTGTACGTAGAGTCGGATGGAGATCCAGACCCTCAGAAATTCATGGTGCCAGAGCACTACGTCAACGGCACCGACCTGTACTTTGGTGGCAACACTGCGCTGAGGAGTGGCGGTGCTTTGTATCTGGCTGCCAACTCGGGAACTGCGCCCTTGGAAAGAACAGGCATTTCTCCTGTCAACATCTCGAGTATTGCAGGAGACGGCAGCAACAACAACGAGGATGACTTGTTCCTTGAGAGGAGCGCTTTCGTAGACAACACCGCCTCGTTGTTTGGCGGTGCTGTTCACGTGGTGCGGGCAAGAATTGGATGCCGTAATTGTGTTTTGCAGAGAAATTTCGTCAACGATAGCGCAAGCGGTGCCGGGGGGGCACTGGCTTTGACGGAAGAGGCGTCGTTTCACGGAAGGAACACGACATTCGAGAGAAATCGAGCCGTTGACGGGGGTGCCATATATGCCAACAATGCTCTTGTAGACGTGGTACAAGCAGAGTTTCGTGGAAACATGGGGGACAAGCGCGGGGGAGCATTGCTCATTCAGATTCCTCAAGATGCCTTTTTCAGATTTGATCTCCTGCTGCGAGCCAATCAGACAAGGTTTGAAGAGAACACAGCTCAGGTTGGAGGTACGCTTATTGCGTGGTCATCGCATGATGATTGCAATATCAACTTGTGCGCTTGTTGCATGCCTGACAGCAAATCGTGCACCACTCCTCTTGCGCTGTATCTTTCGCAGTCAGGATGTGGAGGAAACTGGATGCCAATTCGCTACGCGTGCTGCTTTATAATTTGGGTTCAAAGGACTCTCGAACGAATTGTTTTCAAAATAGACAGCAGCTGCGTCTCACACAATCATTGCATTATAATTTCGCGATCGGTCTGTGTCACATACTCTGAGCCTCTGTCGTCTACTTGACATCAGACTGTGGACCACTTATTACACATTTTATTTGCGCATTCAGTTTGTGGTGGAGCCACACGGGTGCACTCAAATAGCATCACGTGCTCTATAACCTTCAAAGGGCGCATTGGGTCATCGTTCGCACCTCAAAAATACTTGTATCTTGGTAACTTTAGATTGTTGATTCAGAAATTCTGAAAGCTATGCAATGGTACAAGCATTTCAGACTCTCAGAAAACCGTTTCTGATTCCTGAATCAATGCCTAACTTTTCCGCCGCACGGCCCTGTGAATAGGTGGGCTTTATTTTGTCCTGGATAAATACAGCATCGATGCTCCGTCGCTGGGCTACATGGCGGTGACACACAGCGTCTTCAGGGACAACGTCGCCGCTTCAACCGGAGGAGCCCTGTTCACCAATGCGCCTGAAGCATTGGACATACTGTGCGATTCTGATCTCAACGTATCTGAAACTGAAGGGCATCCCAGGGCGCTCCAGCGGCCTGGCGTGACTGCCGTCGTCAGATCGCCATTGCGAGGCAACATACGAAACCTTGAGCGCGACTGCGGCCATGGGTTTTCCGGAAACGTGGCGACATCGAGTGCCGGGGGAGGCTTGTTGGCCACGACCGCGACGAACATCACGTTGTGCAAGAACTTTCCGGGCAGCTGCGTCGCCGGCGACCGGGGCCTTCGAATAGCAAACCACACGAGCGGCGAGGAGATCGAGCATTTTTCCATGCATCTCAAAGACGCCTTGGGCAATCCTGCTTTGGGCCAGCCCAAAATGCTCGCTGCGATACTGCGCAACGACACCAACGTTGCTCTGAGAGGCGACTTGATCCATTCGGCTCGGGCCGACATGAACTTCACGGACATCAGGCTGCAAGCGTCGGTCAACAAGACGCACAGATTGAGCTTGACATTCGATCCTCCGATAATGCCCGCCATAAGCATCGACGTTCAAGTGAGAGAGTGCCTACCGGGAGAGTTTCAGAGGGAGGACGGGGAGAGGTGTGAGACATGCGCAGATGGTTTCTACAGCTTTCAGCCGTCCCAGAGGTGCGCCAGATGCCCTTCGAAGGCAAATTGCCAGCCCTCGACAGTCACGCCAGTGGATGGCTTTTGGCACTCGACTTCAAAGTCGTCACAGATACAAGAATGCACCCTCCAGGCAGCCTGTGTGTACCAGGACAGGGGGGCAAGGTTGCAGGAGCAGGCAAGGCGGGCGCACGCTCAAAATTCAACGTTGGAGTACCACAACAACACAAGCTATCGACAATGCGCAGAGGTGAGTGTTCAATATCTCAGAGCTTTTGCAGCGCGAAATGTTTTTCAGATGCTCATGATTTCTTTGCTGAGACCTTTTCATGGAAACTGCTATTGCTAAAGTCATCGCATCTGGCTGCAGAGGCGACCTACAAACGTGCAAAATTTCGGAAGCTTGAGACACTTATGGCTTTTGCTGACTTTGCTGAATTTTTATGGACACTATTGTAGCTGCAGCTCGTGAAATTAGTCATCATACAACCATGTACCCAGTTCTGGGTGGTGACTTCTTCCATACTATTAGTATCGATTGAGCCATCACCCATTATTGGGTTCGACTTAAATAAATTATGCAAATACGTTGTGATATTTGCCAACCTAAGCGATCTTGAAACAATTCATTTCTAATGTACTCTGTTTGTCGAGGAGGGCACATTCGCACCAGGTGTTTCTTACCTGCGTCGAACGTGACAGCATGTCATCCACCGCGAGTAGGAAATGGGCTTCGAGACAAGCAGGCTTTGAATTACATCAAAGCCGTGCAATTTAGGACAGCAATTATCAACAACATCATGAAATCGTACACCTCCCAAACTGGTGGCGTCGCCGATCCAGAAGCAACCACACTCTGTTGGCGGGCAGCTCCTTGGCGGGCTTCAGGGCACTGGAGGGTTGAAGATTCGAACGCCGATGGACGACTGCCGCAGCGACAGCCACCTACTGTGAAAGCCAGATCGCGGAATGTCACTTGTACTCTTTGGTTGCCTCGGATGTGAGTAAATATACGCTGTACTGGGCAGCAACGCAGATCCAATGCACTCGTTGATGTTTCCAGGGTTACCGCGGAGTTCTTTGCGGCGCTTGCACAGAAATGCACGGCAAAGTGAGGTCTGGGGAATGCATTTCATGTGGCCGACGCGTCAGGGACATCGCTTTGGCGTGCTTTGCTGCCCTGTGGCTTGCATTTCTTGCTGCCATTATGACAAGGAACGCACTATACGGGAAGGCCACCAGCGCTGATCCATCGGCAAGCGGCAGCCCTTCTGGGGACAATGGAGACGAACGTGCACAGCCACCGCGGGTGTGGACGCCACTATCCTTGTACTTGCAGGGAGGCAATGTGGCGTCTGCGAAGCATCTTGACCTAGGGAGGATCGAAATTTCAAACACCGGCGAGGATAGAAGCTACGCCTCTGACGTCTTCAAGGTGATACTCGTAGCCCATTGAAAAACACTCAAATTGGGCACAAAGTCCAGAGAGTACGCGGACAGATCCACTTATCATTTGCGACTTGCGCGCAGAGAAAATTTGTACAAGTTGAAAATAAATATGTTTTCAAGCGCATTATACTTGACACCAGTAGAAAACAGCCTGTTTGCGATGCCAACTGCGATGCCATTTGACACAAATTGATGCCATCACAGCCGCTTTTATGCCATCGCAATCACTGTGACGGCATCAATTTGTGTCAAAATGTCAGCGCAGCTGGCATCGCAAACATGACGTTTTCTGCCAGTGTGAGCGACAGCTTGTTCTATCATGTGCTTCCAAAGCAATGTTCAGTGACGAAGGAAACACATTGTGATAAAATGAACGTTGGTAATTGGCATCTGAGCATTGCATTGCCCGATGCGTCGATATACAGAGCTTGTATGGTGCACAGCATTAAAGGCAGTGCGCCACAAGATCGTGCAGTCTGCCTTCCCTCGTATTTTTTATTTGGACATTCATTTTACGATAATCTATGGCGCTTTATTTTGCCCTTAGTGCCGAAGCCGCCTTCTCCTTCCAGTGCATATTGAATGGAGAGAATGAAGCGAGAATCAGATGAGTGGAATCGATGTTTGAGTGAATCTATGTTTTGGTTTCTTCTCATTCCACGTGAGTGCGGCGGGGACCGCTGAATGCGGCGAAATCAAAAAGCCTAGATTCTCTAAGCACCCTCTCATAAAATAATGGCAGATGAAAGCACTGCAAATGTTCTGCCTTTCCCACTATTCCCCCGAAACAGGGATTCTTTGTTCCCCGACGCACCCTGCCCTTCTCTCTGCTCAGCACTTGCGAGGGTGCGAGCTTTATCTCGACTGCATTTGCATGGAACTGCGAGCTGCTCATTGATGTTTGATTCCATTCGCGCATCGCCAGCAAATATTTTCCTGGGCTTCGACGCACTTGAGCGGAGTTTGTTGCCATATTCTCTGCCGCCCTTCCATACTTCTGCTAATGGAGAGCTGCTTCGGGCAGATCCTCATCAACTTTCTGCAGGTCACGGGCATTGCTGTCTTCATCAACGCAAACTGGAGCAGCTCTGTGCTGAAGTCGCTAGGAATTGCAGGTGTGATTGAAAAGCGCTAGCGGAGCAATTTGCCTCTTGTTGAGAGAACGTCTGCGAATTTTGCGGTTCTTGCAATGAGAAATGTAGCTGGATGCGTGGCGTGATCTCACCCAGGAATGCGCTATGTGAATGACATTCCAGGATAGCAACAAAACAATGCCAGTATGTGTTTACATTTTTCGACCTTTGTTATCCCATTTTCGGAAACGCTGTTGTGCTTTCCGGCAAGTGCGAAAACCAGATCTGCAGTTGAACTGAAAGTAGTCGTAGTCCAGAACGCTGTCAGCACGACCCAGGGAAATTGGGGCCCTGCATTTCCTTGGAAATCAAGTGCATCGAGCGCATATTACTCACGACTTGCATACCATAGCACTAGTAAGAAACAGGCCAGATGACACTGCCACGACACAGTCTGCTCAAGTTCCAGTTATGCCGTTTAGGCAAACGTGGTCCCAAGATTACACGGGTACTACACACATTACTATGTACCAACCGTGTACTACACGGTTCCCGATGGTGCGCGGTTGAAACTGTGTCCCATACACGGAAGTGTGTGTATTAAACGTGCAATTTCGGGACACCGCATTTGCCGAAACGGCATAGTAAGATTCTGATCAAACCGTATCATGACTGTGTCATCTGACCTGCTTTCAGCAGTGTAATAATCCCCTGGAATTTGATGTTTGTTGCGTTTTGTTTAATCATGTAAGTATTGGGTGCTTTGACTTTCCGAACGTGAACCTATGCTATATTTTCATGATGTTGGAACCGCTCAAAGCTCTAGATTGCTCTGAAGGCTATTGGGACGGAACATTTTTTTTCAAAATAACCGTAAGGCCAAGGGAACTGCTTTAGGCAGCCCAGCGCAGCGCAGTGCAGTACAGTGGTGTGAGTCTCAAGAAGTTGCCCGCAAGCACATCCATAATCCCCCAAACCCGCTTTGAGCTACAAACCAGCCGAAGGAGAAACTTTTTGAGCAAGTCCGTCCTAATGCGTCCATACCGTGTCGTGCGCTCTTACCGCACAACCTGCCCGGCACGTCGCAGAAGGCAAAATTCATCACCTCTCTGAGTAGCTTGACTGTCTTCGCACAGATCTCCTGTCATCAGGCAGCCAAGGGATCTTTTCCCTTGACTGCGCATTCCTGCCCAACAGAACCACCCAGCGTTCAGTGCAGCGCACTGTTAGTGTGCTCGTCTTCCCGTTCGTCCTCATCCTTGCCTTCGCCATTCTGTCGTTGGTCTCGGGATGGCTGAAGCCGAGAAAGTGGAAGGACGCGTTTCTGTTCTGGCACGTTTCGGCCCTGTCCGTGCTCTACATTTCATACACCGACCTCACTCGAAACGCCCTGAAGATCCTGGGGTGCATCAGCGCCGACGCGGACAGATTGGGCGCTCCAGATGGCGGACGCGCAATCGCCTTGTCCACGTACTGGGTGGACGACACGGACGTTGAGTGCTACGTGGGAAGCCACCTGGCCATGGCGACGGGCCTTGCCTTTCCTCTGCTGCTGCTTGTGACCTTCGGCATGCCCCTGTGGCTTGCGCTCACGCTCGTTTGCCGCAAGGCAAAGCTCAGCCAGCCACGTTTCGGAGCGGTGTACGGTTTTCTGTACCAATCGTATCGCGAAGGGTGCCAGTACTGGGAGCTCGCCGTCATGCTGCGCAAGGGTATCTTGGCGGCCATCGCGGTCTTCCGCCGGTCCCTGGGGCCCAACCTCCAGGCCACCCTGGGGCTCGCGGTGCTGGTGGCGGCCCTCGGCGCGCACTTGACCGTGCACCCTTTCGCCCAGGGCGGCCCGGACTTGGACCGCATGGAGGCGCTCTCTCTCGCGTGTTCCTCGCTGGCGTTCTTCGCCGGGCTCGTCTTCAACGACCCGAACACTTCGACGGCCGGGGCTGCCGTCCTCTCGGCCGTCTTCATCGCGTCCCTGGTGGGCGTCTTTGGGTATCTGGTGGCGGGTTTGGGTAACGAGCTGGTGAAGGGGGCTGACGCCTTTCTGAAGGTGAATGGAATTCCTGTTGGTGAAAACTCGACGTTCGCAACCAAAGCGTGGGCCATTGCTGGGTATTTGATTGTCTCCGGAACGAAGAAGGTGCTGGACGCTGGCTCTTCATGCATGGAGAGGGCGATCAAATTGGATCTATGGCGTCTCCCGGGGACAAGGCATGGGATGCGGGAACGGACCTGACCTGAAGGGGGGAGCACGCGTGAGATGCTCTAGGCCTGTTTCGGGAGTGGCGAATGCTGAACACATTGTAATGCTTGCTTGTACCAGTATTGCACTATAGAGGAGCCTCTGCTGCGTGCAGTGGCCGTAGGAATGTGCCAATATTGTGCTTCTTTCCTGGCGACTGGCAACACTCCACCACCTATGGAAACTTATTGACCTGCTTGATGCTTAGTGCACAACAGTTGGATGAAAATTATACTTCAACTTTGGAGGGGGAAGGCAATGTGTCGATCTTCTGAGTTGCGAGGCTCTCGCCTTGGCAACAATGGTAATTCGAATCAACAGAAATTTTTGGGATTGCCCTGACGGGCCCCAGGGCTCGGGCGCCCATGAAGGCTCCCGGCCCGAGGTACACGGCACCAGAGCCGCTCAGGACACCAGGACACGCGGATGGAAGGCACCGGGGGCGATGGGCGCGCGTAATGGACTCCCCAAGGGATCCGTTCGCAGTACAGCTGAGGGTCATTTGAGAGCACGTTTATATTTCCACGAATCGGTTAGGCACAGGGCGCGTGCCGATTTCGAATGGACTATCTATGTTTTGGTGGCCGAGAGCCTCTCAGGGATTGGGTTTCTTTCTCATGACATGTCCAGAGGGTGTGGAAGAAGGCAGAGCAGATCACATGAGCATTTTACATTCACGGTTTTTAGTCAGCAGTTTCAACGGGTGTGAGGGACACGGCTTCTTGGCAGTGCTGCATGGGTTGGGAGGCAGCTGTTGCTTGTACATTGGAAGTGGGGTCATGGACAATGACTCTCTCTTCTGATTGGCGGCATGACTTGTCAGTCAACTTGGCAATTCGGACTTGGTAATTGTAAGCAACGGGCAAATTTCGGGATTGCCCTGACGCGTCCCAGAGTTCAGACGCCCATGCAGCACCGCCGGCCTGAGGTGCACGGCACCAGAGCACAGGGAGAACTCGTGGGAACGGAAGAGGGGGGAATCTGAGCGGAAGTGAACGAACATTGAGACACAAATAGAATAACGCCCAGCATTTTGAATTACGCCCGGCATCGCCTGTAAGGTGCCAGGTTGTGTGTTTGCCAAGTTTATTTGACAAATGCAAAGAATGGATTTAACAGAAGCAGCAGGCAACGAAACAGGACCTGCCATGTCCCAAATAGATGTCCCGTGGCATTGTTAGGAATTCCGCCGCGGTGCTTTGCCTTCTGCACCTCACAAGTGGTGCCAACATGCTCGCACAGCAGCACCGATTGCGCCATAGCTCGAACGAAAAAATTCTGGGTTGCACGTCTGCGGCATCGTGGCCCAGCACTTTGCAACGATGTGGCGTGCATCGAGCATTGATTGTCCCCGAGTCAACGTGCCCGCTGTTTCACGTCCTGGACCGAGACCGAGATGTGAGACCGTGGGGAAACCGCGGATACGCCACAGCAAGCCACCCTCTCTATCCCCATGCCCATCTCTCTATTTGCTCTTTTATCTCTATTTTTTCTCTATTTTTTAGGATTCGCGCACCGACAAGTGCATCGCACTGTCGTCTTGTCTGAATGTACGATTTTGCACGTATCGCAGTTGAAGTACATGTGACATGATTATATACACCACGCGCTGTTCCACCCAACGCGGGCAGTCTGGATCCAAGGTGAGTGGGGTGGGGGGTTGAACAAGAGCAGGGACGGCACCCACGGTTGAATGAAAAATACGAGCAAGGCTGAGCAGGGAACAACTGATGCATTTCCGGGCGCGCACTCCTGGGCGCGAGCAAACATGCACCAGCTCACTGCCACGCCCATTCAGCCACATCATGTGGCGATCATGTGGCGCCCACAAGCGCAGCCTGACCAGGGGCCCGAAATCCCGAGGTGGATAGAACACCGTGCAAAACACTGCGAGACGCTAAGGCACCACAGCGGCGCCAAACCAGAAACGGGCCCCAAGAGTTCAAAACCGGCGTCTTTTCAAAACTCGAATGTGAGGCCCCGCGCTGGCCACCACCAAAACTTCGACACCGAGCCAATCCTTTGCCGAATTTCGAAAGGGAGGTTCTCCGCCGGAAGCCGCCGAAAATTCCAAACTGACACCGCCTTTTCAAAATTTGAATTTGAAAGGAGAAACTCCAAATCGACATCGCCAAGTCTTGAAATTGAAAGGCGGGCTCCTCGCCTGCCTTGTCCAAACTCTGAAATGCGAAATTGAAATTTGCAAGTTGGGACCCCGCGCTCAGGCGGATGACCCCTTTAGAATCATGTGCGCCGCCCTCTCGGCGATCATGGCCGTCGGGGCGCCGGTTTGCCCACCGGGTATGACCGGCATGACGGAGGCGTCGACCACACGAAGGCCACTGACCCCGTGCACGGCCAGGTCGGGCCCAACGACAGACGACCCGTTGCCGGGGGAGCCCATTCTGAACGAAGCAGGCAGAATGTAATCAGCATAGCGTAAGTGTAGTCTAAGTACAATTTCGTAAGTATAGGTTTAAAAGCTGTAGTAATTTGATGATAATTTCATAATCCAAAGCGAAATTTGATGATAATCAAAGTGATCTGATCATAAAGTAATGCGACTATTTCTAAACAAAGTGCGGCATGAAGAGCTGTTCCTAATAATAAGCTCAGAAATGCCACTGTCTGCAGCACAAAGGTGCTCTCCCTGTCCCAAACAGATTGGTACTCGAATTTTCATACCAAGATTCGATATGAACGCCGATCAATTTTGCATCAGAATTAATTCAACAACTTTGTCAAATGCTCAATCGGTACACTGAAAGAGCTGGCTATGGCCATGAGATTTTTGGCACCCAACGGCGTTCCGTGGCACGCAGTTGAATGCCTTGGCACCTGTTTGGTCAGGAACACTTGTTTTTCACACAACTGAACTGCGAAAAGCTCAAAATGCGAATGCGGAGTGCACCGCGCCATGAGCTGAGCAACACAACGTCCATTCATCGATCAACCGATCGACCAAACAACATGCAACAACATGCAGGATAGAGCAAAGCACAACAAGATCATTGAAAATGCAGTTGAACGCAACTTCCTATTTTTTCTTCGTTGGATCGAACCGCCATTTCTGACACCCTTGCGGGAAAAGAGCAGTGGAAGCTCCAGCAGACTATGGCAGTTCTTAGCAGTGGAAGGCATAGCAGTTCATAGCAGTTGGCTGTACCACATTCCCCAGAAATTTCCAAGAAGGCAAACAGAATCATCCCGAACTGCCCAGCCTTCGCACCTGCACGACCCGACCAGGGCGTTCGCACTGTGCAGCGTCTTGGAGATGTACTCATCCAATTGGTCGTCCGATGTCACATTGGGCCCCGGGTAGCCCTCGTACCACAGCAGGGGCGCCAGCTGGCGGGAGGTTGTCATCCTGCGGCTGAGGCGCAGGCCGGCGCGCAGTGTGGCGCGGTCCGCTCCAGCCTCGTCGGTGAGGAAGCCGGGGTCCAAGGTGGGCGCTTCAAAGGGGTCCTTGGATTTCAGACCTGCAAAACAATTTGGCGTTGCAGACAGCAAATGCAGCAAATGCAGAAAGCAGTTACAACACGCAATCACTTGACTGGAGCTGATGTAATGGCGTTAATTCAGTGGCATGAATGTGGTCGGCGTTGATCATGTCACTGGCGTTGAACAGGTGCTCACATTACTGGGTGATTGAAAGAGCAACCTGCATGATGGATGTCTTGGGCCAGTTTGGGCGTTGACATCTTGACTTAGCAAATGTTACTGAGCTTTAGCCAACTGCTACTTGGCATAATTGCGTGCTTGCCATGTCATGTCAAGAGAAATGAACGATGGACGAGTTGCAAGTTTGTCATTGAGCAGTTCCTAACAATCGACAGACGATCAAACTCGTCGGGTGGCGGTGTACATTGGGGTCAAGGTTTCAGGCCCTGGGGTGCACAAAGCACCTATCTGCATAACTACTGAGCCCCCAACTACAGCTGCAACACTGACAGAAGCCCAAAACAACTATCTGCTGTCTTTCTATTATTGTTCTTGCGATCCTCGTGCCCATCAACACTGTTGCCAGTGTCACTTTTGTTGCTACCAGTGCCGCTGCAAAGTTGCTTCCAAAGCCATCCCGCACCTATGCTCCCCCTGCTCTTGGGCCTGCACGCGATGACCTGAAAGGTGATGCCCGGCGGCCACGCCTCGCCCTTCTCAGTCAGCTCTGCAAACTTCACATAAGACCCCACGCCATCGGGGTCCAGTGCGTAGCCAGCAGGAAAGCGCATCTGGAGATCCGCCCTGCCAGAGCCTGCAGGCAGCGACAAGGCCAGATCGGTCAACGACAAGGTCAACTCGGTCAAGGTCATGGTCCACTTGGGAGAACACAGGGTCGGCTTCAGCAGGCAAGTTTAGGTCCATTGAGGGCAGCTATCATGTCCTTGTGATCGTGTCCGATCGCTGAAACTCGTGTTGAAAGGGTGTGCTGTGAGACAAGAAATAAGGTAGCGGTTCGCAATCCTGCCATTAGTGAAGTAATGTATTATAGATTTTCCAAGAAATAAAGTGGTACCGCGTGTGGGCACTCAGATGGTATTCACAATTGTTCTTCTGGCGTTGTTCACTTGCCTGTCAAATTAGTGCCATTGCTGTTTACATATAATGTGGAATGCATTGATGCCAGTCAGCCAGCCGCTGGATCCACAGTTGTCCACGGCCTGCATTCCATGGTAAGGACAATGGCAGCAGTAGCACTGACAGGGTCTTTCTGAAACTTCAATTTCATAGAAGTTAAATAGCGTGAATGTTCAATTTTAAATACAATTGATTGCAGAGATAATCAATTTCGCATGTTTTGGATTCTCTAAAGCTACCTCCAGGCTTGCGCCAACATTAAGGAATCAACAGAAGCCTCAACGTCACCAAAAATCTTAATTATTCAAACATGAAAAGAATAAATGAATTCAATCGACTATCAACCTCGTGTGCAATGCCAGTGCCAGAGCTACTACCTGGCAACATTTAGTCCATTTTGCTTGAAAGGCAGCTATTTTTCAAAATCCTGAGGTGTGATGTCCCTGCAAACACCACATGCCTCATTTTCCCCTCCCATTCTCCCATCCTTGGTGGTGACATTGACAACAACTGTGGTGACAGCCATCACAGAACTTACAAAAGTGCAGAAACACGAAGGGATATCATCACCAAATAGCTCATGCACACGTCACCAGCACCTGAATGGAAAATCTAAGGTGCGATGTCTTCCATACAAAGAAATGAAGAATGGAAAAGTAGAAACAATAAAAGTAGCAAAACAGGAAAAAAAAACATGTGCAGACCCACCGGTCGTGTCAACAAACGCGCCACGATCACATCCCGTGGTTGTGAGGGGCCCCCGCCTCCTCAACAGGTAGTTCAGAATCGTGCGCTTTCGCACTTTGCCCTTCTTGTTGTACACCTTGGTCGTCATCGCCTTGTCAGCATGCTCGGACTTCATCCTGCTCGAAGCGACCCGCAGAATCTCAGGTTCACTGAGGATAGCAGTGCATTGGGGTACATTGGTGCAGCACATTACTGCAGCACCTTGGTGCAACTCTGCTCTGCAGCACAATAAAGTGCAACTTCTCCAAGGATTCAGGCTCAGTTTCACAGAGGATCCAAAAACAGCTGGGTCACAAAACACAGCTACAAGGTCATTTTTCGAAATGGCTTTGGACAGTTCGAAGCTGCCAAAATATGGATCCATTTGGGGCATGACTTCCTGAGCCGATTGCTCAAAACACGACAGCCACAAATGCATAGGCGCAAATCAAGCCCCCCTCAGTTTTGCCCATCACATTCACAAAGGACTATACTTTACAGTGCAGCTGTGCTCTACAGTGCAACTGCACTCCACAACGCAACTGTACTCAACAGCACAACTATACTCTACAGCGCAACTGTACTCTACAGTGCAACTGTATTCTACAGTGCAAGGGTACTTTACAGTGCATCTGTATTCTACAGTGCAAGGGTACTTTACTGTGCAACAACAGAAAAGTCCACTTCATCGCAATAAGTGCAGTACTGTACTGGGCTTCCGCAACCTGGTCCTGCAGCATTTCAGTGAGCTAACCTCACCCTGCAGTACTCTAACGCACAGCCTCATCCCACAGTACTTTAGTGCGCAACTTCGTCCCACAGTACTTTAGTATGGCACCCAGAAGCATTCACCTGAACGCTGACAGCACCGCCGGGTGGTCCTGCAGGTGCTGACCCACGGCTGGCAAGTCAATGGTCAAGTCAACGCCGGCTTGCTGCAGACTGGCCCGCGGGCCAATGCCGCTCAGCATGAGGATGTGCGGTGAGTGGACTGCGCCTGCGCTGAGCAGCACCTCCCCTCCAGCCGCCAGCTCCACTGACAGCAAAAGAGACACAACCAATGAACAGCAGACAACAAACAATGAATAACGAATAGACAACAATAGATAAAATAGTAGATAAGACAAAATATACAATGGACAGTAAATAGTAAATATTACACAAATGTCCTTTGAAATAAGAATTGAACACAGGAATTTGTCCAGCTCTGTAATGAGGAAAGGTTGTGTGTGTGGAGTGGGTGGATGGGTTATGCATCAATTTTAGGGATGCGAGGGTGGGAACAGGGTGCAGGCCAGACTTTCCCTGTAAACCACCAGCAGAGGGACGGTGTTTAAATATCTGAGTTTGGCAGAGACACATGACGTTACCAGTGTGTCCATTTTTTAACATTGCCTGTCAGGATTTTCACTTCACGTTGTGCCAACTGCAGAAATCCAGTTTCTAGAGGAGCACTTGAGCCATGGGGACAAATTCGCCCAAGGGGTGACACCACTGCAGATCGGATTATTCTTTCTTGCTCTCCTTTTCATTGTCTTTCGTTGTTTGCTCTTACTGTGCCATCTTTTGTTGTACTGTTATGTTGCGTTCAATGCCTAATTGATGCAGAAAGTGGAAGGGTCCAGACTTCCTGGAACCTAGGCCACATAATTGACAGGAGAGCAAAGAGCCAAGAGCAAAGCCAGACAGGCACCCAGCAGCCCAAAACACCGCTTCGAGCATTCAAAGCACAGTTGGCACCCACAGATTAACAGGAAGCAATTCGATTTCTGTTCTCTGCACAGCCCATGCGATGCAGTAGTCCCAGCCACCAAGGCCGTCACCACATTTTACCAACGTTGCAGTTACTAAAGCCAATGGCAAGACTGACAAATTTGACCATTTGTTGACCTCACCGCTGACTCGTGCGCCATCCTTTCCATTGGGTGCATAGGTGACGCCCACCACCCTCAACTCGCCGTTTTGTTTATCGACCTCGACCTTAGTCACCACCGCGTTTGGTTCCACCTGCCCAAGCCACTCAAGATGCCAAGTGTTGAATTATGCACAATATGTGCCCAACAGTTGGCATTCGAATGTGAAATCCACAGAGTGGCAGATTCGCTCAGTGCTCGAATATTGGAATGCTTGGCAGTACATTCTATTAACACAACTAACACAAATCAGAGCTAAAAACAAAAATGCAAAACAATGTAAAACAAATATATAAAACAAATACAATGCAAAAACAAACACCTGCAGGTTCTTCCTCCTCATCGCTGGTTTCAGGCATCTGGAGTACAGGTCAGCTCGGACACCCCGTTTTTGGGTCACCTGGAACTCACCAAAGCCCATCTACAAAAAAGTACACACAGAAACGCCATGGAATCACCAGAGTCGCAGTCAAAGCATCAAATAAAAACATCAGCATGCAGCCCAGCCACATATCCAGCGCACAAACATAAAAAAAGAAACATGGTGCAGCGGCCCCGAGCATTGGGCCATTGCTTACTATTGTGGTTTTATTATGGTTTTATACATTTATTGTGTTTCTTTTGCTGTGGTTTCTTTTATGTGGTTGGGGCTGGGTGCGAGCTGAGCTCCCTCGAGCGCCCATGTACTGCCCAAACACAGGTGAAGCCACAAACAGTCTTCTCCACAAAGCTAAACAACAGAAGACAGTCAAGGTGCAGGGCTGAGCACTGCAAGAAGGCAATGTGCAAAGCCGTCATTGGCTACATGGGCAAGAGTCACGACTCATCAATGAGCGGCATCATCGTGACAATAAGAAATATTGAGGAATTACAAAATGCAGACTACAAAAAATCTGGAAATCACACCGATATGTCCCTTAAGAACAGCTGTTATCAGGTCAACGCCTCATTCTCTTCCATGTTGCATGATTTGGGAAATGCAAAGATGTGACAAGATGAAATAACAAATGCTTGCGGTTGGATTGAGGCTTACCTGCCCGAATCTCCAGTCATTAAAATCTGGGTTGCGCGGCAGGCCCACATCTTGGGCCGCCCCGAAGAACCTGTCATACAGATCGTTGCGGTACCGGGGGTCCTCCACGCTCATCACGCCGCCCACACCATGGTGCTCCGACCTGCCTTTGGCGAGCATCCAAAAACATGCACAATCAATGATGCAGTTCAGCAGCACTGCAGGGAGGCATGTTGAAGTGCTGTACAACTCCATAACAATGAAAACTATGAAGAAAACCAAAGCTTCCACACACAGTTGCTCCCAGGCATGGGAAGCAAGGCCGTAACCATATGAATTACAGGATGAACATACCATTCAAATGCACCCCCACTGTAAGCAAAATGTTCAGTTTCCGTCACCATGTACCATGTGCATTTCACCATAACTCAACACCATATGCACTGTACCTACATTGCATCATCAAACACCACATACAACATGATTCCTTACTAAACTTTTTCTGCCCTCATAACAACAATAGCAGTAATAACAACACACTGCCTTTCGTTCCTCTTGGGCCTCAACGTAGCAATCCCACACTTCTCTACCCCAGACCTCCCTATTGTACAATATACAGATCTGTTTCTCCATAATATCCATCAAAAGTAATGCTGTCAACATACTATGCTGTTCCACCTGTCCCTGCACCTTGACAGGCAGGGATCCTTCCAAGTCAAGTTGCAGTTGCACACTCTAATCCCCCTGTGCCCAGAAGAATGTGCAATGGGAACAACAATGGGAACTACAACACACAGAAATGAACAAAAAATATGGATAAGCAATAAAAAATGAGCAACAAGAAGTAAATGATGAATATGAGCGTCCATTCATTCACACCTCTGGCATTGTCCTCGCTCTTCTTGAACCACTCCAATGCCTCCTTTGCCCCCCAGCCCGCCACACCCCATTCATCGTAGTCGCTTGCGTCGCCCCGAAGGTACAGGGTTGCATTGGTGCATGAGCTCCCTCCCATAAGCTTGCCCCGGGCCAAGTAGATCTACTGAGGCGCAATGTGCAGGAAGGTAGTTCAGCACATATTCACACACACATTTTTATACATACCCACATATATGCATGTTTGTTCGATTGGCAGCGTGGTCAAAGAAAAGATGGAGGGAGTGTGGAAGGAAATGGCTTGCCAAATAACAGTCGCAAAAGCAAAGATCCAGAGATAAATCAAGTGCAGGGTGGGGGTGACTGACTGAATGTGCGTCAGATTCGATTGTCAGCAGAGTTGATGCAAGATCAAAGGTCTTGGTGAGGACTGAATGTGTGACAGATTCGATTGTCAGAGGAGTTGACGCAAAATCAAAGGTTTTGGTGAAGACTGAATGTGCAACAGATTCGACTGTCAGCATATGTGACACACAATCAAAGGTTCTGGTGAAGACGACAGTTTGTCGCAAAGAATGACCGATGCTGCCTGATTAAATGGTGATCAACTGCCTGCAGCACTACTGCTAGCACCAGAGCCCCCACACTGGGCTAATTGTTTTCTTGTTAGCATGTCAGCAAGCTGACTGCCCACAAAACAACACCACAGACACATGGTTCATGGTACATTAACATTTAAACTGCCAATCAACTCAGTATTTTGGGTTGTGGGTCTGAAGGCACAGTAACCACCAAACTCCTCAAGAAATTTCAGCAAGAAGATGGCAGCACTGGTTGGGTGCCTGCTGGTTCAGCCGCTTGCTGGTAACTAGTTTGGGCACCCGAATGCCAGGCCACTGAGCAGGAATTAGGTCAGCACACAAATGGTTGATTTATGGCAGCTCACATATGGTTAGGTTAGGTCAGGACACAAGGGCAGCAGCGCCCTAAGGCTTTGAAACCCACCTCCCTCTGACCCGCCTTTTCCTGTTTGTTCGAGAAGAGATTCCAATCAAGGTCGCTCATGAACAGGCGTGCGATGCCTGCAGGTGTTGTCACATTGAAACTGGTGTCGATCGGCCCAGCCTGTGGACCAAGCAGTTAGTGCTGAGTCGCTGTTTACTCACTAAAGAAACGCTTGTTTGAGAGAATTCCCTTTTCCTGTTTTGCGAGAAAGGGGAATGCTCTTCTTTCCCTTTTCTGCAAGAAAAAGGAAAGGCAACAGCATATCAAGAGGACAAACGGCAGTGCACTGTGGCCCATGCTGCATTTTGCTGTTTGGGTGTGAGCAATCAAGCATTTGTGTGGCTAACCAGGTGATAGTTCGATAAGTGTTCTCATTAGTCAGAAGATTTACTTCAAACATGTGCCCTGGATGAGATTAGTCATCTGTTTACTCACGTTGACCGCATGCTCACCTCCAGGACGAGCACCCGCTTGTCACCGGCCGCCGTCAGCCGGTTCGCCAGGATGCATCCTGCCGTGCCGCCCCCCACCACGATGTAGTCATACTTGCCGCCGACGCTGGCGTCCCCAGAAACTGTCAAGGCGCCGACCGGCCTTCCTGCCCAAGCCATTAACCCAATAATTCGTCAAAAAAGCGGTGGAAAAGTAACGTTAAGTCAGCGTTAGGTCAGCGCAACATCAACGCAAAGCCAATGCTGGGGAGTCCAAACTCGACGGCGCACGCCGGGAGGGGAAAACGGCACGCTCACCGCCAGCACCGGCGTCCCGGAGGCTGGAGCTGCGTTGACCTTTTGTTGACCGGCATTGACGTTTTGTCGACCACATGAATTCATCCACCCGTGGCGGAGCACCGAGGGGGCCGGGAAAAGAGTCCACTGGCACCGGATCACGGCTGGAGGACTAATGGAAATGGGATGGATCTGGCGATCGGGAGGCGCACCTCTGGCGGCGGGGCGGAGTTGACTTCGGGCGAGTAGCGCTGACCGAGCGTGGACCGTAGGCGCGAGGCGCTGCGGCACTGGGCCCCCCAGTCGGAGGCTGCGCGGCCGGAGCGCGCCCATGGCGACGCGCGAGATGTGCTCTGGCGCGCGCCACCCAATGAGCGGGACTTGTGGGGCCATCCTGGTTTTCGAGATTGACCATCCCGTTTTTTTCAGATCCCCGCCCATGGGGTACGCATTCCCGTGAAAAAACGCAAAAATTATGCCAAAGAAAGCACAGAAACAGCCCCAAGAGAGGAAAAAACTGAGCAACCGAATTCCTGATGACTGATGGGCCCTATGTCTCAAGCGCAAAGTGGCGGGGCACAGCACACACTGGTCAAAACTGGCTTGCGGCTTCCGCCCTTTCTTTTTTCTCTCTTTGAATTCCTGGAACTCCTGGAATACTTTGGACCAAAGTACTACATGCTGATTTAAGCAAGGAGTTCCCCCGCATATAGTAAAGCACAATGGGATTCTTTTCCACCAGGAGCCGATGTGGGGCCCCAAACAATAAAGGGCGTTGTGGGCGTTGCGTTGCGCACCGGCAGCGGGAATGAGGGAGGAAGTCGCGCCTGCGAGCATAGGCCGGGACTGACCGACTTGGGAATGCGATTCTTGGCCTGGGGGCTCACGGCACGATGCGCCCGTGTGCGGGCATTGAATGCAAATCAGGCCCGTTCGGCGGGCAGGGCGCGAAGTTAATGTCATCGCCAGCGTGCGTCTCTGCAGCAGTGCCGCCAGGAATGGTGACCAACGCGGTCAGAAGTTCGTGCAGCGGAGAAGAAGAACAGAACAGGACATGGAGGCAGCAGTAATAAAGGGGCGCGAAGAGCATCAAACCCAGTGGGGATGTGCCCAACCCCCCACACACCCACACACACCCACATACCCACTTACCCAACCAACTACCCCTTTGGCAACCTGTATGCATAAAAAATTTCGCATTGAAGCGCTGACGTAGTCTTGTAATGTACCTGTGCACATGCAATTGGTAGCTATTCGTCCTCCAGCGTGCATCTCCATGACCCTTCCCAACCCCAGCCACCCGCGCCGCCCGGGACACCTTGCCCTCCACAGCGAGCTGCCCCGCGTCCCCGCTCTGGCTTCCGACGTCGCCTCCGCTCTCTGAACGTTCGGATCAGTCGTTCGGACTGGCCGCAATGGCATGTGGGCATTGCCGCTGTCGTTGCTTTTGGCCGGGTTGCGTGGATAACGACAATTGGGGTCCCCACAGTTTGCTGCTCAAGGGCTTGCAAAAGCACCCAAACCACCGGGAAAGGGTACCAGGCAGAGCGCACAGGCAGTGAAGAACTTGCTGTTCTTGCTGTGTTGCAAAGGGCAGTACTTATCAATGCTGGAATGGGTGATGTCACTGCCCCTTGCTCGCTGATCTCCAGCTGTTCTTGCACTGACTCTCCACTTAACTCTGGCGCCCGAATTGAACCAGTGCTGTCCACCCAGACCTGATTGCTTAGGTGTCAGAGGTTGGTTGACAATTACCTGATTATTTTTTTCCTCTGTTCCCAAAAGATTCGAACTTGTGAAGAATGATGATGCGGCCTGGGATCCTCGCTGGGAAGCCCACGTTAGTGGCAAATTCATTTATTTTATTTCATATTTCCAATATTGGAAAGAAAGCACCCGCTCAACCCTGGTGCATGCTTCCAAGGCATGCGTATTGGAGAAAAGTGATGGCTGCTTATCATCTGGAGCCCTTGAACATAATGAAATACTGCACCCCATTAACGTGTGTCTTGTGTTTTCGCCGCAATGAGTGTGCAAGCCGTTATGGCAGCTGGGCCTTGCAACGAGAATGCAGTTCGGCCCTTTCCCTAAGATGGGCAGCCCTCTGGCTAAGCGTGAATGAAAGGGCCAAGGCGGTGGCTTCAGTTCAATGCTTGACACCATCGTGATGGAGAGCAAACAAAAAGGTTTTGCATTGGTTCTTTGTCATTTTTATTTCCAGGATTCCATGCCCTTCCGTGCAGCAGCATGCAGACATGTCCAGGACCCATACTTTCCAGAATGTTCAAAGGTGTCTTTAGATCTGCCGAGGTATTTCCGTGTGCTCAAAAGTATTTATGCGGATCGCGAATGGCATGCTCCCAAGTAGATCATGTCCCTGGCACGTAGTGAATCTCCGCCAACCTGAATGGTAGAACATTCTAATGCCGCACAACTCATCTGGCTGTCACTGGCACTGCCTCTATGTATGTGCTCAAATTTGCTCATAGACGCCACCTTGAGAGATTTGTCATGCTGCCCACACAGAAATCCGAGTGTGCTCAGGCAGGGACACCCTCTTGCAATTCTGGTGATCGTTCCACTAATGCACAAGGATGAGCACATTTTCCTTCCAAACCTCGCGCAGAGTCTTTCCCACCCTCAGGCATCTCTCGCTTATGGTGTCAGTGTATTTTGATACAATCTTGACTTGACCTCAGCCATTTGTTGATTGCCGACCCACAGATGAGCACCTGGTTGTGCCGCCAAATCATGGTGTGGATCGATGATTGCAACATAAGGAACTTGGCTCTATTGCCTTGTTTGGTCATTGGGGTGGCTCTTGACCGAAAGATCGCAGAGTTGTGGCATTCTTTTTGGCATGGCGAGACAATCCCTGAACTATCAGAAATTTCTGGCCCAGATAGTGAGCACCTTGTTGCACTGCCACAAACTTGGTGAAGATCGATGGTATTACCCTTGGTTCTGCTGTCTCACCTCATCTTTGGGTGTGGCTCTTGACATGCGGCCAAAGCGATGGCCACAGATATTCACTGCTTGTTGTGCCCCGTCTGGCCGAATGCGGCACAGTCAGGACATTTGTTCTAGGCGGGGCGGAATCTGGAGTCCCCTCCTGTCATATCACCATGCCTCTTGGCGTAACCTCCACCTAGCCAGCAGCAGCCCTTGGTGGTGATCTCTCTATCGAATATCAGGCTCCCTCCCCAAGGCGTGCCCAAAGACTTCTCACAGCCTTGCTTTGTTCCCACCCGCCCATCGCCTTGAGACTGAGCTCGATTAGAGGACTGAGTGAGCGATAAAGTTCTGGTAACTGTACCAAGCACTCCGCGCAGCTTCATCATGAACACTGCTTCACTGAGTGGATCAATTAAATCTCATTGCTAGAGATTGATTGGGATTTCGCATGCTGAAGTGTCACAGTCACCAGACTGGATAAAAATCTGGATTACCATGACTATGTAATTAGACACGTGGCAATATGTGGGATGTATGGCATGTGGAACAGAAATTCGTAGAGAAATTCAGTCCGCTCATGAAATTCGACCCGTTGGCTGCGCCAAAGCAGGTGCATCTCAAGGGCACCCTTTCCGTTCCAATCTCCCAACAAAAAGACAGCGATCGCGCTTTTTTATGTCTGAGATTTTGCAGCCTTCCAAACCCATCGTTTTCCTTTTTCTGACCCCATTCTTATTAATAAATCTAGTCACGAAGACTGAAAAACTGGCGACAGAATGCCGCTGAATCCCACCATGTTGGCCAGAATGCGCAAGAGGGCGTTGAACCGATGCCAATCAATCCATACTCCACAAACGCCAACCATCTTGGCTTATATGCTCACTACTATAAGAGTCACGCTCGCCATTTTGGATATTTCCATCAAATTGATGGAAATGATTAGAATCGGTTGAATCAAATCTAACGATTCCCACAGAAACATGGCTCGTTGGCGCAGCCTCTCATCCATTTCCAGATCCCCGTCAATGACGCGGTTTACGTCGAGTCCCAGATGGCGCAGTGCGCGTCAGCGCATCCCCAATAGCCGCCCATAAACTCCGGGCCAAGCAGGCCTGCGGCATCACCTCTAGTCGTTTTCTCTTCGGTGCACCAATGGCGGCCACCAGGACCACTGCCCTCAGTGCGTCCAAGCCGCAACGATGCCTAATCAAAGATGTATCGCGGCGGCATCGCCATACCCAGCCATTCACCGGCTAGAAGTCATCCTCTCTTCACACCCACTTTCAGATCCTTTCAAGAAATAAATGGTGCAAGCAAGGAACAGGTGGTGTAATTCTCAATACTTTATACCAGTATACTACTTAAGTATTGTGAAGCCGTGCACAGCGGGCAAAGCAATATTACAATCTCGCGTCAGGTCATCCACGGATTTGTAGTGATTCTGTTCACTCTACCCACACATTCACGTTTGCACATAATGTCCCGTCTATCCACACATTCGTACATAATGTCGCATCATATCATCATACGGTACACAGCATATGAGCATATGTCACATTACAAAAAGAAGTGTGAAATGCTGAGAATTACACCAGTTCCTCCCAAGAGAGGGTTGCTCTCCGGGAAGATTTTCCTCCATCCCTTCGCCAACACCGGACTGGCCGTCCCGTGTGACATCTTCCTCATGTCCAATCTGTCCACGTCGGGTCAGCCGTCTCGCATTCATTCCACTATCCGTGCGCACCCGTCGTGTGGGCGTGGGTGCCGTGGGGACGTCAACATCTACCAGTAGAAAACGGCATCGTTGCGATGCCATTTGACACTATTTGGCCCCCTTAGATATTTGTAGAAGTAACAAATTTATACCATCAGCATGAATTTATGCTACAGCAATCACCCCTATCATCATTCGTTTTCACAAAACAAGGCAATGAGGTGGCCGCCAGCTTGCCACTTTGCCCGAGCAAGCAGTGTCTATGATAAGCTCATTGAAATCTAGTGTTTAACACAAACAAAGTCTACGAATCTATCAGCTGCTAATGCCAAGAAGCTATTGTCGATTGCTATAGCAATCACCGTGGTGGCGCGGCTCAGAGCGAAAATGGCCTCGCAGCCAGCGTAGCAAGAAATGGGTGTTTTCCATCAGTTGTCTTGCTCTTTGGTGGCCATCCCCAGCGGGTAGTGCTGGTAACCCACTGCCCTGGGTGCCTCGAGCGGCTCTACACTATCGGCCAATCGTTTCCCTCGCGCACACGAATGGTGGTGTGGAGGTGCAGGTTGTGCCCAAGCGGAATGGAGTGCTGCCTGTGCAGGTCAAGGCCCCCAATGACGTGCCAATACTTCCTGGGCCCTGCGAGCCATGGTGCCACACCCCTATACATTAGCAGGTCAAAGTACTGGGGTGCGGCGCCATGGGTGCCGAGGGAATCATATTACTGCCTGCACCAAATCGGTGACTGCTTGCACCAAACCACGTGCACATTATGTCCTAACCTCACTTTTAGGGTTGGTTTAGGGTTAGGGTGAGTTTTAGGATAAGGGATCCTTAGGATCTATATTATCTTTTTGCAGCATGAAAAAGAGTATCACATGCACTTGCCTAGGAGGGGGCGCCCTTTGTTGACCTGTTTCTCTTTCTCTTTTGTAACAAGTCTTACCCCCCCACACCCACCCCTCCCCCGCTCCTCCTCCTTAGCGTCTATCCTTATGTCGATGCCAGGATGACTCAGCACATGACAACGGAGCTATTCAATTTCAAGGCGCTTTTGAGGAACACACAACGAGAATTGCAGCGATTAAAGTGGGCTGAAAACTGGATGTTAGAAAGCCATTGCAGGTGATTGGGGCTGCCTCAACAGCTACGTATTGAAGTGATGTGCGGCCTTCATTCAAGATTGAATGCTTGAGGGAAGTTTTGGAGCTGCTCATGTGCTGTTTGCCACTACTGAGTCGTGCTGTTTTGCGTCTTCCCACCTCATGTCGATTGTCTGGCAATTTCGTAATCTCCTAGTGTCACAGGTGCCCGTGGCGGTAACCCACGTACCTTAGCCGTGCCAGGCGGATACAGACCAGGCCTGTCTTGCTGCAGAGCCGTACTTAAGTACTTAAGCCCTTCCACATAGTGACGTAATGCTTGGATTTATTTCAGAAAAAATGATATAAACATTAACGTAAATCTTGGTGCTTCTGTGCAGAGCAACGTACAAACAATTACACCAGCGTTGTGAAGAACAAAATGCGGAGCAAAGAGCGTAGCGGTGAAATTCTCTGGTGCTGAAGGGTTGAATATTTTACAGTACATCAACCGTCGTCCCCCGCCCCTCATGGCTCAACCAGCATCGCACCAGCTCTTAGTAGCGGGCTCATCCCGCAGTCACCATCTCAACCGGCAGGCCCAACCCGCCGGCATACAATTACTGGTTGCTGCACCAAATCGGTGACTGCTTGCACCAAATCCTTCCAAACCTAACGTAAACCAACCCTAACCCTGGCCATGAACCTCACCCTAAACCAAAACCTACCCTAGAACCGAGGTGAGGACCTAGTGTGCACGTGACTTAGTACAAGCAGTCATCGATTTGGTGCAGGCGGAAATGACATTACCTATCTTGTTAATAGATTTCCACCCAGGACGACGTTGGGTGGGGTGCACTGCGATTTGAATCAGTCGTAGTCGTATTCAAACGGGTTTCTGGCCCTCTCTAGTACCTTGGGTCAGTCAAAGTACGTAGTTTCCAAGGTGCCGTCAGTTTGGCGCCCTTGGACTTGGCGGGCTTTGGCGGGGCTGAGCGGGGACGGCTATTTAGGCTTCCCCTCGGTCCCCCTCCTATCTTGTTTCGCACCCAGCCCTCCCGCCCTAGAGAGTGGAGTTCGGTTGAGTTGAGGGTGAGAAAGGAAGGTGTGGTCGGAAGTACGGATTAGGGGCTGACTCAGGGCCGAGTCACGGGAGAAAAGTGACGTGAAGTACGTGCGAAGCGAAAGGGCAAACTGTTAAGTACGGGGACCTCGGGTATGTGGAGTATCGGTGATGGACACCTTTGTTGTAATGTTTGTCGTG
>CAJHUC010002955.1:0-126456 GCA_905146915.1 Ostreobium quekettii
ATGTTACCGTTCTGGCTCATCGCCCCACTTCGCACAGGCCGCTTAGCCCGGGGAGCTACCGCCCGTGTAGTCCACCCTTCCTGGATAGCCGGTCTGCCCACCGACAACCGATCAAGAGTGAGCGCGCGCCCCGATTACACCCGCCTCCCGTGAGGCGGAGGTGTCCGCCATGCATACGCGGGCCACCGGGCGATGGAGGGATCCGGGGGCACCAACAAAACCATGGCGTACGGGCCCATGCGCCAAGCATTTGCAAGGGGTACCGGCTATGGGTTGGCCGGGACAAACCAGCGGGGGATTGCCGTAGGGCCAAGGTTATGTTAATAATAGTAGTCTAGCGTTTGCAAAGAGTACCAGCCATGAGTTGGCCAGGAAAAAGGAGCGGGGGATTGCCGTGGGGCCCAGGGTGTGTTAATAACAGTAGTCTAGCGTTTGCAAGGAGTCACGGCCGTGGGTTGGTCGGGAAAAAGCAGCGGGAGATTGCTGTGGGGCCCAGGGTGTGTTAATAACAGTAGTTTAGCATATGCAAGGGATGGCAGCGAAAGAACAGTGGGTTGCATCCCCTGTCTAGCAAGGAGTACTGGCCGAGGCAACATTTATGTATATTTATTTATTTATGCATATTTATTTATGATGGCGTGGACTGCGAATAGGTAAAAATGCATTGTTTGAACATGTTGAAGTATTGGAACTCGTTATATTAGTGCTGTGGCCCGTATCTAGAGGCAGAAGTTGCTGGCCACAGAGAAAAAATCCGCTTGGAGGAAATTGCCTCCAATAGAAACCGCCGCTTACCAAAGGAACACTACTGGAATCTCAAAGACCCTGACGGATGGCAACAGAACGCCAGGAAAGGCAGCGGAAAAAGAAGCGCTTTTGCAAAAACTGGTGGCTGCAAACATCCCCTTGATGGACAGCTCCAGAGCCAAAAAATTGAAAGCTGATGTGGCATGAGCGGCTATGGAAACCTGGCCCCAGTAAAGTTAGGGAAAATCGACGGACGGATTGTTTGTGTTCAAAAAAGTTACAAAAGTAAATTAACAGAAAAAAGCTGGGCGGCCACGTCTACCCCCACATCAGGCCTATATGCATAACAGCATCTCTCATGAGACTTCTATATACATAATATAGAATATGCCCAGAGAGGTAGAGGCCACGGGTGCACGGGCCATGGTGGTCATGGGGGGGGACATGTAGGGTAGTTCCTACATGCCATAAACCGTTTTTAATAGTTCGCAGGCCGAGATGGTCATAGAGTAGGAAAAATGTATATTATATATTAAGGACAAACTTTCCAGCAGATAAGCTGATGACGAGAGTTTAAATATAGGTTGTAAGTAAGAATGTTTTCCATATTGCAACCATTTTTCTCTTTATTGTTGCGAGCGAGCAAAGCGAGCGGAGCTTTATAAAGCAAAATCGTGGTTTTGGCCGGCCGCGCGCCGCCGGCTGCGCGCCGGGCATGCACCGCCCCCTCCCCGGGCTTCCTGGCGCCACGCGCCATGCGCGGGTGGTGCACGGCGTGGACGCCGACCGGCCACTCGCACCCTCCCCGACTTCCTTGCGCCTCGCGCGGCGTGCGCGCTGACCGCCCACTCACACCCTCCCCGACTTCCTTGCGCCTGGTGCGGCGCGCGACTTGCGTGCCGACCGCCCACTCACGACCCTCCCTGGACTTCCTTGCGCCTGGCGCGGCGCGCGGCATGCGCGCCGACGGGCCACTCACACACTCCCCGACTTCCTTGCGCCTCCCGCGGCACGCGTGCGGCGCGGCGGGCGGCATGGGTGCCGATCGCGCACTCACGCCCATCCCCGGGCTTCCTGCACCGGCGCGCAGTGCGTGGGTGTGGCGCGTGACGTGGGCGCCACCCCGCCTCCCGCCGGCTTCCCCAAGGTTTCCTTGGCCGGCGCACAGGGCCTGTTGGCCTCGGCTTAGGCATGACTAAGGTGGGGGTGGGGTGGGGTCTGGGACACCTCGGGTGCCAAGTGTAGTGCGTGCGTGGTCACTTTTTCGCATTACGCACACAAGGGTTACGCAGTTTTGGTAGCGTCCAGTGAACCTCCCGGCTACTGAGTGGTTCTGTACCTGCGCGTGGTGCGCGGATGGCGCACGGCGCGGGCGCCGGCCGTGCACACGCCGCCCATCCTGGGCTTCCTTGACCAGCGCGCGTGCAGCACAGCGTGCGGTACAGCCGCCGACCGGTTGCCCATGCCCAATCCCCCTGGCTAGCTTGCCCGGCGCCCAGCACGCGGCATGGCCCCCCACCGCCCCCACAGTCCCGCCTCCGGCCCTCGCGCGCGGCTGGGCGCGGGCGCCGCCGGCGTTCCCGCCCCTTCCCCCTTGGCCGGGCACAGGGTTGTTGGCTCGGCGAAGCATGACTAAGGCTGGGGGGGGGGGTTTCGGACACCTCTGGTGCCACGCGCCGTGCGTGCGTGGTCACTTTTTCGCGTTACGTGCGGGGGCGTTATGGCGGCAGCGTTACATCGAGGGGAGGGGTCTGGGCCAGGCGGTGTGCATCCCTTTCACTGCAAACTGGCAGGATGGGTGGTGCGGCGGGCAGCGTGAACTTGGCTGCGTTGCGGTGAACGGCCGGCGGTGGCGACTGCCATCGCCTACGGCCTTGGCTTAAGTTGCGTTGAGGAGGGGTAGTGGGGTGGGATGGAAGGGGTTGGCCACGCCCAGATTTGAAAATTCTGTTCCTGGCGATCAGCCCGACCGGTCGATCGCCGCGATCTTTCAGCTCAAGCAGGCTGGGCGGCCCTCTTGGAGCGCCTCGTTGCGTCTCCTTGGCCGTGGACTGAAAACGAATGGCGTTGGGGCATAGGGGAAGGGGGGTGGGGGTTGGGGCCAAATTTGAAAAATTTGAGTCACCAGCGATTGGCCCAACAGGCCGATCGCCGTGACTCTGCACTTCCAAGACGCTTGGCACCCTCACTGCAACACTGTGGAGTGCCTCCTTGCCGGCTGACTGGAAGCGAGTGGGGTTGGGGTTTGACGAAGGGGGGCGGTTTAAGGTCAAACTAGTAGCCAACGACCCAACGGCCCGATCGCCGCGACCTTTCGCATTACCAAAATGTCTAGGCATCCTTTGGGTGTGTGCCTGAGAGTGCACCTATGGCACTTGCTCGGAAGAAAGTGATGGTGATGGGTGAAAGGGGGGGAGGGGGGGAGAGGGGGGGGGCCTGGGTGGGTTTTAAGCTGCCAGTTTTTTCTCAAATTACCAACGATTAGCAATTTGGCCATCACTGTTCAAAGTACACACGAATGCTACCCTAAACGGGGTTGCTGCGCCATCTTGAGGGATCGACGGGTCGACAATTTGGGGTGTGGCATTCTTTTCAATAAGGTCGATGCGATTCTGGTGATTAGCAATGGCTTTAGAAAACTTCCAATTTAGTACACACGGCAGCAAAGGTGTGTGCATATACACCACTCGAGCGAGCATGGTTGTGCCTACAATGTGTATTTTATATGTAATATACTTAAAACGTGGAAGTAATTGGGCATGTGTTGCCATACACAGCTAGTTCCCACATATCGCAAACTTGCCAACCAGCATGCATCTACTTCCATTTGTATGCATTGGGGTGGGACGTCCCACCTCCTTGAGGGGGATGAAATGTTATGCACAGGCCTAATATGGGGGACGCCCTGCCATGGTCTCCGAGTGTGGGGGATGCCTTGCCCAGGATATAGTAACAACACCCAAACCGGAACTTATTGATAATGAAAACCGACACACATGGCAACATCTCGAGGTCATCTGACGGATGTTGTCGACCTCCTGCTCGCTCCTCCGGTGGCTGGCACAACTGAGGACAGTCCAAAAACGGACACACAGTTCCCACAACAAACCTGACAGGCTGCAAACTCAGGGTGCACGTCAGGGCTGGACACGACATCCTTTGCCCTTTCCAACATGACACTGCAGATCGCCATGCAATCAGAGTGTATATGTCGACTCAACGGTCAACGATAGCAAGGCAGCGAGCTGTGCTATCTTTGGAGACGAGGCCAGAAACTCACAGAAAACAACTTCTTATAGACCGCAGCCCAGGCACAACGATTGCCTGCAGTTGCCTTGGTCCATAGCAACAACGTTCTAGCCGGCCACCACACAGCACGGCCACCGTTCTCATACCCTATCGCATCAAGCAATACAACCTTTCATTCTAGTATATTAGACCCTTTTTCTATCCCACTTCAAGCTGAATCAGCCTTACATGAGTGCATGGTCATCTACAATGTCCCCTCACCGGCAAAACAATCGACCTTTCAAACACTCACCATATGCCATTGTAATTCACAACCCTTTCAAAAGGGCACTGACAGCCCTTGACATCCCCTTCACTTGTTCCTCACATAACCCCTTGCTAACTCGTTATGTCTTGTCGCCGATGGTCTCAACTTGATTAGTATTACCCCCAAAGTGCACAGCACCCCCATCTTCTAGTATTGCTCATTGATAGAACTATACTTCACCCAGAATTCCCCTTTGCCAGTCGTATTGCTTCACATCAGCTATTGTCGTATGCAGTGGGAGTCACCTCAGTACGTTATATGACACGTAAATATGTCCAATCCTAGTCAGCAATATTTGAGACTCCCTGACGCCAAACTTGTATACGCCAGCACTCGTTCACGTCCAACTCAGCCCGTCAGGATGCTTACTCAGCCCTTGTGGATAGTCAGCACGCCTCCTGATCCATGGGTACCATTGCTTGGCCAGCCTCGCTACCCTAGTCGGCAGGCGGGGGCCTGGCGTCGTCGACCTCTGGCTCTTCCCCACCGGTCAGCCAGTCCCTTGCACAGATTGAGGATCTTTCTTTGCCTATCCACATGTCGACCTCCTTGGCTCGTTTCTGATGCAACCTCCTTGCCTCTTGGAGTTCTTCAAAGTCTTCTTTGATTTCAAGATCGTTGCGCACCTCTTCCAATAGGTTGACGAGGTCAGAGACCTCTTGCAGCTGTGTGTTTTCAGCTTCCCTCTCTCTAATCGCCGAGCCACGGCGCATCTTGAAGTGGTTAGCTGCCACCTTGTCTTCAAGGTTTCTCTTCTTCTAGCGTATCAAAACAAGTGCCCTTTGCACCACCGACTAATTCTCAGTCGCTGCTTGGTGTTTGAGATTCCTTAGCCCAATCTCGAAGCTATTGGCCACACCTTCGAGTGTCTCCATGGCAATTCTGCATGTCTGTTTAGCTTCTTCCTCAAAAGCTTCATGTGACACCCCTTCAAGAACTTCGACCTTGTCCATAAGACTCTCTTTGAACACAGTTGCTGCTCGTTGTATGGACTCTTCACGGGCCATGGTTCTTTCCCACTCTTCCGCCAGAGAATTCCACATATGGAAGGCTTCAACCCACACCGGGCCATAAATTCTGCGACCCTGTGGGACATACACATATTCTTCCCTGCCAAGGAGGTGCTTGCGCCTTGCTTTCATGTTCTCAAGTTGGGAAACCTTCTCCTCGATATCCGATTGCGAGGGAACACCCAGCGCCTTGCGCCTTGCACGGATTCTCTCCACCTCCACCTAAATGGGTCTCCTTCAGCCGGCATATTTCCCTTCGACTCACTTTGGACGTTCGCACAGGTCAACGCACGTCTTCCTTGTGCAAGGTTGGCTTTGTACATCCCCTATTTCATGTGACTGTACCCACTTGTAATGCTTCTGATGTGAAAAATCACCTACTATAATCTTTATGATAGATAGAGGCAAATGCACTGCCTCCCTTTACCCCTTGGACACTTCTTATAGCCTTTTCCCTTTGGTCTCATCGCTTCCAGTAGTCCCAACAATGCTCTATATCTCAAGGACATTTTGTCACTGCCCAAAACCCCCAGATCCTTAAAATCCAGTTCCTTTCCCTCTTTGTATAATATTTTTTTATTTATTGACAATAGAAAGAATGGAAAAAGCATTCCATTCAATTCCTTATGCTCCCCTGAGCAGTTACATATCTTTACCAACCAAAACTGATGAGTTTTGGGGGAGTTAGGCTCTTGGGATTGTGCACTACAATTGCACAAGCTTCGGAGCTCCTTCACAACCTCCTAGAGGTGGCCACTCAAAGATGCCATCCGGTCCGTTAAGTCCGGTTCGTTAATTTTTATCAGCTGTCCGTTAAATTTCGTTAAAGAAAAAGGGAGAAAAATTCAGAAAATACGAAAAAAATCAAAAAAAATCAAAAAAAAACCCAAAAAATCACAACAACTACGGCTAGTTGAAAATCTAGTATGCATAGGTTGAAATAAAATACAAACATACTCTCTAATAGCGAATTCCATAAATTATAAGTATGACTAAAACCCAAGAATCCTCAAAAAATCCAAAAATCCGTTAATTTTTGGTTAATTTTTGTTTTTTTTGTTACTTTCCGTGAATTAACGGAAAATTAGCGGAAATTAACCTCTGTCCGCTATTAACGGATCCGGGTGACCACCTCTATCATATACAGGGTGGGATAATATGGGTTACCGGACTCCAAAACCAAATATTGTGCCGTGGCCACGGGCCCGTATGCACGCCCGGTAAAGAACAACATGGGGAGGCAAAGGGGGTTGCTTAGGCATGTGTTACACTGAAAGGAACCACAACAAAGACAACCATTCATTATGTTGCTAGATTATATAATAATTGCAAACTATAATTGTACATAATTAATGGTGGGCTCATAAATGACTAAGATGGAACTACCTAGCCACCCCATGGGCCAGGATACGGGTAGACCTACCAAATCTCAATCCCTCCCCAAGGTTTTGCTTCAAAACAACAAAATGATATGACTTATTTAAATGGTCACAACAAAGGGCGCTAATTGATGGCCCTTGGGAATTGCGTACTTTGACTGGCCCAAGGTATTAGAGGGGCCAAAAACCCGTTTGAATTCAACTGCGACTGATTTGAACCATCAGCGTAGCCTACCCAACGTCGTCCTTGGTGGAAGCGTGTTAACAAGATAGTTAATTGTATTTCTAGGGTGCTCCAAGTCATGTTGCCCGCTTATGATACTATACAATAATAAACCCTTCTGCATAATAACGCAACGCTTGGCCTTTCTGTGCGGGGCAACGTAAAAATACAGAAATAACGCTCTGAAAAGCAGAATGCGGAGCAAAAAGCGTAACGGTGAAATTTTCTGGTGGGGAAGGGTTGAAAATTTAACAGTATAAGACCCCAGTGCCCTTGGTATCATATGGTTGACGCGATCCAGGCGGTTGGCAAAGTGGAGACTTACGCGCAGGAACGTTGAACCGCGGCGTCCCACGAATCCGTCTGGCGCATCCCTGTGGAGCATTCCACAGCCAGCGAGGCGGCTACACCCCAGGAGGCAGCTCCTGAGCGCCAGGCCCCCTCTCAGAACCGCGCCATGCCTCCCAAGAGGCGCTCGGGCCGAGGTGGCGACCTGGACACGCAGGATGCCAAGAAGACCAGGAAGGGCCCCTCGGCGGGGGACGCGTGCCCCGACTTCGAGCTGGAGACGGACGCGTCGACATCGAACGCGAAAAAGACGCTGTCGCTCAAGGTGACGGCCCGGCCAGTGCTCCATGGGTGAAAGGAGCCCCAAAGGGCCGTTCGCGACGGAGATCAACTCTGGTGCGTCAGCAGCATTGGCGCTGTGGCCGGCGTAGTTTTAATCTCGCAATCCACCGCACAGCCTCTGATACGGAGGCAATGTCATGCGGAGGACGGAGCCCGCGAAGTCGTGAGGTTGGGCCCTGACAGGGCTGCCTGTCGACGGGAACGGTGCCAGTGCTGACGTGTCGGTGCGAGTTGAGCTTTCGGATCTGGAGTGTCAAGCTACATGATCTGGTCCACCGCCCTGGCAGTGGGACCGCCACACAGGGCAGCAAGACGGGCTCAGACACCAAACCCGTACGTCCGCTGGCAATACGCGACGCCTGGCCACTGTTCTGCCTTCCGCTGACTTGATTATCTTGCGCCAGAGGAAATGTAAGCAAGTGCAGCAAGTAGGCCTTCGCGCCGCCGTTGGCTCACAAGCTCTCCACAGGGCGCTTTTTTGTCCAGAATCGCAGACGGTTTTTTGCCAGACTTTTTTGTCCAGAAGCACAGGCGTTCAGGCCCTGTTGTGCCTGGCACAGCCAAACATGGAGTCTCAAGCCCTTTTCAGTTCAAGTTCGAGTTGGAAGACAACCTACCTTCGCCCCAATTGCATTGTATCGCATTAATGCCTCCCTTGCTCGTGAAATACTCTCATAAACATCCATTAATTCCATAAGACAGCCTGTAGGTCCACTGTTGTTGAACAGATTGATAGACCTGCTCTGTCATTTCAGGGTACTTGACGCTCTGGCGGGACGAAGTAGAGCTGTTTACTTTTGTTCATAGCTGCATGCATTGTTTGAAATTGCTCTTGACTTTGTTGGCATGAGGTGTGTACAATTTGACCGCATCTTGTGGAGTACTAGTTTGGGGCTGCAAGACAGTGGAGGTGCAGCACAACATAGCTAGCTGCACAGTGGTCTCTGGGCTTTAGCCAAAACCTGGAAGCCATGACTCTGGGCAAGCAGTTGCATGACCTTTTTTGAAGTGTGCTATGCCCTTCAACAGCAAGCCTGTGTTAGGAACATGGCCCTTTCACACATGGTCCTTCAAAATTGATGGCAGCCATGGCATTGCTGTCCTGTGTTGCAGGAACTTGTAGCAGACTCTGGTGTGGTCATTTTCTTCTACCCCAAGGCCAACACTGGTGGCTGCACAACACAAGCCTGCGGGTTCAACGACAATTATGATAAACTGATTGCTGCAGGCTACAAGGTGTGTGGAATGAGTGCAGACAAGCCACCATCACAGGCGAAATGGAAGGCAAAGCACAATTTCAAGTATCCTCTCCTGTCAGATACAACCTTTGAGGTGAGTTTGATACCTGATAGCTTGCTCAGCACTTGTGATGGGAACCACAGTATATGCTGTCAGTAGCTGCACACACAAACAGGACCAACAAGAGTAGACAATATCAGTTCTATGAGATGTCTATACACATCCTGTGCTGCCGAGTAGCGCACAGTGCAGGAGTGATTACTCAGGAGGGGCAGGACTCCACAAGACAGCCAAACGTGGCACTATCAATCCCAGAGTTTGAACTATGGGTGCCAAAATGTCCCAGACCATGAATTATGGTTTCTTGTTGCCAGTATCTCATCATTATCAGGAATAGAGAACTCAGAGGCGTCACCGACGTGACATCTGTCTCATGCAGATGTGCAGGATCTGCAAGTGTACACAGCAGTGCGATGATTACCAGGCATGTCAAACAACCTTGACCAGAATGAGACTGGCTCCATGCAATTCTCCACCCAATGGATAGCACAAATTGGGCTCAGATCATCATGGAACGATGGAAAAGATGTGTTGCCGTACACCCAGCATTGTCCCAACCAGCCCAACAAGGGTGTTGCACAACATCCATTGTGTGGTTTGTGTGTGAACAGAAGTGTCTGATAGCATTTCATGTCCTTCTTTTGTTACATGTGTGAATTCTGGTTATGCCCTGGCCCTTCCCCTTGATTCCTGCTTTGCATAAGCGATGGCACTTGGACGGTGGAGTCTACAATGTTTGTCCAGTGACAATGGTGTCGGCCCATATCTCTGTTTGTTGGCCACTTCATATCTGAACACAAACAGTTTAGTGACGCTGGACGTTCGTTTAGAGCACAACCTTCTGCGCTGCTGCCAAAATATAATGCTGGGCCGACTATAGCCTTTACGCAGTGATAGAGGGAGAAGGTGTTGTTCGGCACAAGATGGGCTTATTTTTTTTATTGTCGCTATTGTTCCTGAAGAATAGCACGATACCTGTTTGAGTGTCAATGTAGAAATCAACACTAATCTTTGATTGGTTGATAATTCTTGTACTGTCCCTGTGGCCATGCGGTATTTCAATGGTCTCCCGGCCCAATATGCTCTCAGAGGCAGAAAATGCATTTTGGCATGCAACCGTTTTTATCTCAAATTGATCAGGTTTAGGCAACATAGCAAATATGCCTGTCAATTGGTACTGGTAACAGGGACAGCAACCCCTTGTATTGTTGGTTTGTGGTACATTGTTTACTCAATCTGACTTTTCAGGTGATGGCAAGCCTTGGGGTCACCAAGGGCGACAAGAGGATCAATAGATCCCACATAATTGTGGAGAAAGGAGGGAAGATCAAGGAAACAAAGATTGGAATATCGCCAAAGAACAGTGTGCTGGAGGCAGTGGCTGCCTTGTGCCCTGAGCGCAATGGCAAGGATGCAAATGCAAAGGACGATGTTCAGAAGACGCAGCTGTGAAACTGCAAGATGCTGATGTACTGAAAGAAGTGAATGCTGCTGGCGAGTGATGCATTAGCACAGCTTCACTGCACACGCATGATGTGCTTTTCTTTGCTTTCGGAGTTTTGTTAAGTGGCTTGGATTCCACTGCCATCTGAACATTGTGTTTCTCTGATCAAAACATTTGTTGGACTGGGCAGCAGTGCCTTCGAGTATGGGGGAAATGATTTTGTGGCTGCTTTGTCATAATCTCTGGTTGTATTCTATTTTTTTTCAGTGCATTTTGCAGTTGGCGTTTTGCACCATTCTATGCTCTATGTTGTCTGCAGTATTCTCTGCAAAACGAGATGAGCCAAATACACATGCCCTTGGCCTATCGTGGGGTTTTGTTTTGTTCGAACTACAGTATCCTTACCCACTGTCCACAGCAATCTGCACTTGGGATATGGCGATGTGCGTCAAGAAGTAGATTCCAACTTGAGGCTGTGGTTAACAGCCAGGGCTCAGCACAGCCCATGTGCGGAATTTTGTGTAGCTTTTGTGCTGCTTTGACTAGCAGCCTGTCAAATGGAGCTTTGCCCTTTTCAGGGCATTTCATGAAGATCGATTTCATGCCTTTTTGTCAGGGCTCCTTTGCAGGGGTGCAGTTACTGCATTAGAACCCTGTAGATGAATGGTCTCGTGGCGAGATGGTATTAACACACCATATGGTCTGCAAAGGATAAAGCCAGGGCAAGAAGCAGTGACAACAAAGTGTTCATTGCACCATCATGATAACAAGGCCCTTCAGGAACTTTGCATCAAGTGCATTCAGGATGATGCACCCCCACAGGACAGCACGTTGTGGAAATTGGCTTCAGCATCGTGCTTTTGCAAACAGAGGCCAGAATGCCTGTTGTCCAGAATTCGGTGATTGCGCTGTTTGACAATGCAGCACATCACAACAGCTCCTTAACTTCAGCTTCTGCAGCCAGAGTCATTTCAAACCAATGATACACACAACCAAAATGCTTCACCTTTCACTTGTAGAGAACCAAAACAAAGGAAAGCAAGTTTCAGCAACGGATGCTGACAACCAATCTGAAGAGTGGGTGTAAGTGGCACTGCCTTTTCAGATTCCCAACCCCTTCACAGTGTTGCTAACGCTCTCCTCATCGCCACCATCGTGGTTCCCATTGCCTCCACAGACTTGCCTCCACAGCTGCTTCAAAGCATCCCATTATGTAAACTCCCGCAATTGTTGAAATGCTGTCTGTGCACCTTGTTTCAAGTCTTGCTTGAATTTTTACGTGCCTTCTGTACAACACATCGGTATTCCCTCATGAAAATGCTGTTGCGTCACACTGTCAGGCAATGTTGCTGAATCATTCTGACATCAGCATGGGCATTGACTCTAGAGTGTGGGTCGGTGGGTGTGGGTGAGTGGGTGGGGATTTTGGAGTGGGGGGTGGGGTGGGGGTGGGGTGGGGGTGGGGGATTTGTTACTTGCCAGTGGAAAGCAGGTCATAGACAAGCCATCTTTTCTGCAACAAATGTGTGTGAGACTGCCATACCATGCCTGCAAAGGACGGTTTAGAATCTCCCAGTGCAAGAAGAGCACGCGACCCGGGCAACACGAACAGCAATAAAACATGCACCCAGGCGTCCCCGTAACAACAGATGCGAATGTTGGGAACGCCAGATGCAATACAAGGCCTCCAAGGGCCTGCCCACCGCACCCAGCTCTGGACCACACCAAAAAAAGGTCAGTCTGTTGATGAACTGTTCACACCCACCAGACCCAAAACTCCCAGCCAACGTCCCCTGAAAAGAAACAAGTCACCTGGAATCCCCGGGCGAAGGTGCAAGAGCACATTGCACTGCACCGTGAGAAGCAACACGGAAAAAAATCTACCGAACCGAACCCACACAGCCGTCGATGATGCAACCAGCCCAAGCCCAGCTGACCGCCCAAACATGTTGACCAACTCTTAGCCAACAGTGTGACGCTTTGGTGACAGACTCTGACTCAATTTTGCGGTGTTTCACCCATTCTTCCTCCCCGATATCGGTCGTGCGTCACACATTGAGCGAAGCAACAACATGAACAAGGGCGAATTGGAGGCCAGGCTCACACGTGTGTTGTTTGCAAAACCACATTCATGGCGACCTGCCCCCAGCGCGAAAATTTCGTTGCTCACCCGGCCACCGTGCAGGGGGGCAACCTCGGTTACACAATTGACCCCCACGCGCAGGCGCCCACGGTCTGCCAAGGCCCACTTCTGTACAGTACCGCCGAATTTCCCAATCCCGGCTCCCATTCCCATGGCCAAGTTACGCCGCCATTCTCCCACCTGTCTTTCAGTGACAGCCTCACTCTGCTCATCCCAATTCAAAGGTGGTGCGTGAGGGCTGGTGTAACAAAGTGAGAAGCCGAGCCCGCCCGGGAGCCACAGGGCATCGTACCCGCCTGGCGTCGGCGGGCGCGCCCGCGGAGGCGGAGCGAGGCAGGGTGGCTCCTCTGGGCACGCGCGGCCACCTCCGGCGGCGCTGAGACAGACGCCCTGGGGCCGCGGCGGGGGAGGCGGCGACTTACCCAAGGGACATCCCCCCTGATCCGGCCACCAGCATCGAGCGGAACGCCCCACGGGGCTGAAAGGTAAGGCCCGCGCGCCGGCTGGCTTGTCCGCTTGGGCGCCGGCCGCGACATTGGGAGTGAGCGAACGAGTGAGCGGAAGCATCCAGACCTCCCGGGCGCCACACATTCTCCAGGGGGTTTGGGCGGGCTTGCTGCGGCCTGGCCCGGGCTGCGATGAGGAGTGCGCGGCCCCTGACTGCCGCCGTCGCCCCGCGCCCTCACCCGCGGACGGGATGGCGCCCGTTGCGCGCCAGCCACGGATGTCACGGGACGCGGCCTGCCGCGCCGCGGTGCCCGGGTGGCCCCCCCCTTCACCGCAGCCGTCGCGGTTCCATTCACCGGGTTCCGGACCGGATGGGCGGAGCCTCGGGGGCTGCGGCGCCGGAACGCCCCCAACCCCGTTTCCTTGCGCCTGATTGCCCAGTTTTCACCTTGGCAACTGGCCTGCGTGTTTGACCTCGAAACTTGCGACGTTGGGTGGGTGCAGGCAAACCAGCCGTTGGTGTATTTGTCACGACTGCGTGCCGGGGTGGCTGCGACCTCGTAGGCCGCTCATCTGGCCGCTGCGTCGCCCCTTTGAGAGTCGCCCGGGCCTCCATAGCCCGCAGGGCGCGTGCGCGACGCTTCGCCAGTGTGTCGGCGCCGTCACGTCGGCTGACAACATTGCGGCGTGCCGTTTGTCAGGTTTTCTGGCGAAGGGAGTGCTCGCAGGCGCCGCGGCCATGTTGAATGTGGAAGCGCCCCCGGCGTCCGCCAGCCGCTCGCCGTACACGCCGCACCGCATGGTCGACGCGCTGCCGGGCAGCAGCCCGCACGAAGGGAAAGGCGCAAGGCAAATGAAGGAAGAAGATGACCAGCAGGTGGGTTGAAGTCGGTTGGCAGGTTTTGCCCCTTTCAGATGTTGTCTGCCCAGTGCTAATTATTTGCCGGGCACAGGTGCCGGTAGTTGGGGGCGGGGCGCCGCGTAGCCCATGCCGGGAGCCCCCGTGCAGCCGACTTGGGCACAATTTTCCCAAGAGGCGAGCCAAGCGCTGCGCGCCCCCCCCCCGTGCATTGTGTTCTTCTGCATCTGCAACTGCTCTGTGACTCTTTCTCACCGCGCCTTGCTGTGTCCACAGGCCTTGTTCGACGGCAGTCAGATCGGGAAGAAGCTGAGCTCCAGGTATCGCGGAGTGTGCTGGAACAAGAAGAATAGGAGGTGGCAGGCGGCCATCAACAGCTCCGGCAAGTATTTGTACCTGGGGTCCTACGTGTCGGAAGAGGAGGCCGCCAGGGCATTTGACAGGGCGGCGGTGCGTATTCGCGGAAGGAAGGCAAGGATCAACTTCAAGTGAGTACTCCCAAGGACGGTCCATCGAACTGTGAGTTGCGTGCAGCCGTTTGCACTGGAGTTGCTGCTCTGATGCGTTCGTGGTCGAGGCTGACTGGGGCCGCTTGCAGGTTCGAAGATTATGCAGACGAGGACCTGGAGTCGTGGCACTCTGACCTGCACTCGAAGGACCCGAAGGACAACCGCACGAAGGCCAGCAAGACGCCAGTCCCTCGGAAGATGCCTTCAGGCAGCATGCTGTCTGAACTCGGCATCCCGGGCGTGTCTGTCCTGAGTGGGGTGCCCAACAGCGACTTTGGGTTTGGCGGCGGCGTGGTGGAGCGGGCTGAGAGGCGGTTCCACGATGGGCGCATAGTGGGTGGCGCATCCCTGATATCCACCCCAATGGAAAAGCAGGGTAGTGGCCTGATGTTCAGCGACGTTCAGGCGGGCCAGGGCGGCAATGAGCAGGTGTGGGGCCCCGTTGTGGAGGTTCCTCAACCAGGAGACCATGGCCAGGTGAGTATCTGAAACAACAGCACCGCTTGTTCTGTTGAGAATATTCACAATGCTGGTAATCGAGCCGACGTGCCATGTGCTTCTGCCGGCTGATGTGCTGGAATATGTTTCCTTCCTTCATCTCATAGCAGTTTGATGTCTACAGGTCGTGTTGGCACATGCTCCCAAGAATGAGGAAGCAGGTGCGGCCAACTTGTATATTGGAAACGACCAGGCAGGGGTCAGCCAGACAGTTTTGATGGAGCTTGCAAACCAGCAGCCAGTGCTCCTTTTGCCCAACTCGCAGCACTCCAATCAATCTGCACAGCCGAATGCAGCTGGTGAGGCATCTACGCCATCTGGAGGTTTCGGAAGCACTTTTTCTGCAGGTGCTGCATCGGGACAAGGGGCTGGCGAGCATCAGCTTCCTTCAGCAGATGCGAATGAGCGAACACCCCTGCCACCAGATTCACAGATATTGAAGATCGTGCCCTGCAACTATGGGGTCTTTGGAGTGATGTATGCACGACCCGGCCACAGTGGGATGGGGGCAGCAGTGTGGGATGGCCGAGCCATCAACGACATGGGCATGTTCAGTACGAAGGCCGATGCAGAGCGGGCTTGCACAGCTGGGACAGAAATCGTTGTGAGGTTTCACAGCAGTGGCATGAACCCTCATGTCAGTAACAGCAGCGATGGACCTTACATTATAGCATCTCTGGCTGAGAACGAAGGCCTGGCTGCTGCTGCAAGGGAGGCTGCAGCCAAAGGCCAAGTGCAGTTGGTTGGTGATGACATGGGCGAAAATAGCCAACGAGATGGGCCAGCTGCAGCCAGTGGTGGAGATGTCCAGGCCTGTGTGCCTGGCCTGAACAACTCTCAACAGAACCTGCTGAGGCTGTTGAGCATTGGGTCGGAGGACCTCAATAAGTACCTCACCACAGTGCCATCAACCAGCCACGATGCCTCCTTGTCAGGTGTTATTCCAGAGCACAACAGGAGTGTCACTGCCATCGCAGAGATGATCAAGCAGGACAATGGCAACCTGGGGTCTTTGCTGCATTGGGACAGCTGGAACAGCTCAATCCTGGGCCTGCTCTCAAAGAGCCACAGCCCAAGCCCCGGGGCACCTGTGGAGAAACATGGTGGCGAGGACAAGGAACAAGCCCCTCAGAACAAGGAAAACGGTGCTGCTTTGGATGCAGAGTCTTCACGCCCCATGTCAGTGGCAGGTACAGAGGCCACGACCTTCAGCGCAACAGCAATCCCAAGCTGGCTGAAGGATATTGGCAGTCTTGCCGAGTTGGGGTCAATAACTTTCCAGGGGAGTGGCAATTTGAGTAGCCTCGTTCGTGCAAATGAAGACTGCTACATGCTGCAGCAGCAAGGGAGTGGGTTCGGGAGCGAAGTGGTAAGTGTGCGCACCACAGTGGTACTTTGTGCTGTACATTGTGGGTTTCTTGTAGATTGTCACTGTCTGCAGCAATTATGGTGCATGGGCCTCTGCCCCAGTCATGCTCATCTGCCAGCTGCCACTGCAGGTGAAGCACAACAGATTAATTTCAGACGTTTGGCAATGTTGGCTTCCATTTGTAAGGTCGAGGCTCAACACTGCACGGAATCTTGATTCAACCAGCGAAATTTCTTTGATTCTACAGGGTGAAGCTGGAGTGCCTGAAGCCACTCCAGAAGCCTCAGTTGCTGAGGTGCCTCATGCAGCACCACCAAGGTCAGGCTCACTGGAGAAGCACAAGGATGACAATCCATTTTCTTCCGCATGGCGCCACAATGTCAGCAACGTTAGCAGCGACTACGACGAGGTCGTTGACTGGTTTGTCTCTCGTCCACAGCGCGATGAGAACAAGAAGTCCAAGTCAGATGGCCCTCGTATCAAATCGGAGGAAGGAAGTAAGTGTTGCTGATTCTTTGGGGAGCGGTTTCCTTGCCGACTATGCTTCAGACTTTTTTCTGGTCCTTTTGATATTGAGCTCGATGTGCTGTAGTTGTGGCAGTTTGCTGTCAGCGAGTCCGTGTTCGCCATGACATGTTTGTTTACCTACCCGTGCTGTTACATTGGTGCCGCTGATATTTCACTCTGGAATAGACAATGAACAGAGAGACGCATGCGCGTGCTCCTGTGCCGTCGGGTATGCACGGCTAGTTGCTGGAGAAAACTTTCTGACTCAGAAGGTTGTGTTTTGCTCCAGCTGCCACTACCAGGGATGCACGCCAGTTGGCTGGGCATGTTTCACAGCCGTCTGTGACAAGAACATCGTCCCTGGGTGACGCGGCAGTCGAAGGATTGGGCCTGCACGGTGGCACGAAGAGGAAAGGTCTGGAAGGCTGTGAAGATCTGATAACCACAAAGAGGCCCAGGTCGCCATGATGCAGTTGAGTGTATAGGTCGAAGTGGAAGTTGCCGTAGATGTAGATATTGTTCTATTTGGCGAGTTTGTCGCATGAGCTCATCCATCAGAAAGAATGCTGGTTTAGGACTCCTGGCATGCACTTTCTGGGTATGCAAGTCGTGCTACAAGGGGGTGGGCGTGTGCTCTCCATGCATAGTTGTAAGATTAGAATACTCTTTGTTGCTGAGCAGCAGACGTGGCAAAGCGTGCAGTGGAGCTGAGCTGAAGCCCTCACGTTGGCGGAAGGAGGGCGCCCATCTGCAGCGCTTGGTGCTGGAACGAAAGCCACTGATGCTGCTGTCAAGTTTTTTGAATGATGCTCAAGTGGTGTACGTCCTTTTTGTGGGAGCTGGCGAGAGCAATCTTGGACGCTCTTCCCAGGCAGGATGTTGACGTGCGGAATGCAGGAGGGCGGTTGGCTCACCGAGCCAAGGGGCGCACTATGTGCAGATAAATGATGGGACGGAGGTGTGGATGAGTGGGTTCGAGGAAATGCATGTCCGTTCTATTTAAATACGACTATTGTCTGCACCTCCCACAGGCGCAGTCCCTTTGGATTCAGACCCTCGGTAGACTTCCCAAGTGTTTTGGGATTGATGCTGGCAGACAGTCTCGGAACTGATGACGGGTGACAATGTTGCCATGATTTGTCCATGCTCAATGCCAGCTTGACCACGAAGTGCAATTGTATGCACACCCAAGGCTCCTAAAGGCGCGGCAATCTGCGCAGCCACACAAGGGGGGCCGGGCAACAATTGGGGCTACAAGTCTGCACGGTGAATAAAGCTGACGGCCGTGACGGCATTCGTGCAGAAAAGAAAAGCTGCCAAGGTTGGCATAGATTACGAGCCAGCTCACCCCGTAGCCGCTCGAGACCGTCATTCAATCGCTGCGAGTCCCAGCCGAAGTCGTCTGACTTAAGCCGGGCACCCCCGTGTGCTGTCTTGCACTTCGCTTCAAAAGTCGTCACTGTTTGCATACACTTCAGAACATTTTCTTTCTGGTCGGGTCACCAGCTTGTCTGATTAAGAATTTGTGAAGAATGCTGGCGGGTGGTAGCCAAGATAAAAGGAACTGGAGGAAGTGGCGCGCCTAGTGAGTCTTGAACGGACAGCCAAAACCGCACGACCTTTTGGGTTTGCATGATGTGACTGTTTGCCTGGCTCGCGCACATAAATGAGCAAAATGCATCAGCGCAAATGCAGTGACAACACCCAGGCACGGCAAATTCCGTGACAAGTTCACTCTACACGTGTGTTGGTACAGCCCTGCAGCTCAGGGCGACATGCAACTTGTGCGGGACGGAGTACCTGGAACATTGGAGCCTTCTCGACCATGCAATAGTGCACTCAAGGTTGTGCGAAAGAGCTGGGCACATCACAGCGTTCGTCACGCTGTTAGGGCTGGGTGGTTTGGAGCAAGGCGAGATAGAGGACAGCCTCGGGTTTCCCGTAACAAACGTTACACACAGACACAAGTGAAATGGGTCGGTTTGGGCAAGATAGAGGACGGCCGTGAGTTTCCTTCAACAAGACATGCTGGTGTTCAGCACTCTGGGTCTGGTCACGAGGCAAAGTGACGATCTGTGGGTCACGGAGTGGGCGTGGTACAGCGATTGTGCACGACGCAAAGGCCCATGCATCGATTCATTGTGTGGGCAGGGTAGAAGCAGCCTTTCGCTCTACCAGTGGCTTCGCCCGCGACTGCGGAGTTGAAAGGCTGAGTGCGGATTTGGCGGCAGCAGTACTTTGGCCGTTCATGCGGGGCCCAATCCACCCCGGCTCAAATCCCGCACTCCATCACGCCTCGTCGCAGATGCGCCCCGCCGACGTCCCCTGCAGGCCAATGGCGCTTGCGCAGCGCGCCCTTGCCAACGCGCCCGCGTCCTACGCCAGCTCACGGCCCCGCGCGGCAGGTGCGCCTCCAGTGCCGAGGCCAATGGGTGGAGAGCTACGCCAATTGGCCGCAATGCCGCTGACGCCCAATCCCGATCGGGCTTGCATGCCCCTGCGGATGCCTGGATGGTGACGCCGCGCGTGGATTTGCCTGTGCCAGGTCCGGGACGGGACGCGTTGGGATGCCTCCGCCTACCTGCGGTGCCCTCGCGGCGCGCTTCGCGCGGGCGGAGGGTGGCATGCCAGGCAGCCAGCAATGAAGTCGATGAGATGGCCAAGGCGGAGAGGCGGTGGGAAAGCCAGGTGAGGGCGCATGGCCGGCAGGACCGCGTCGAGCCTTCGTCTCGGCGGCGTTCGAGCAGATGCATGGCTTGAGGGTTGTTCTTGGCGACGGCGCAGGTGAGAGAAGGCAAGGTGCGCAACGTCACCTGCAAGGGCGCGGGGAAACTGTTGGCGCAGGTGAGCGACGATCGAGCCTTTGTTGAGGCCAGCTGCTCGTGGATTTCCGAAAACTTGGGGGACCATTGGTTTTGAATGTCTCGTTTGGGAACACGCAGGACGAAGGCTGGGTCCTTTTGGACGTCCGACCGCCAAAAGAAGTCAAGCAGGTGGGTCGCATTTGGCCCTGATGACCAAGTGCGGGTGGCCCTCGCCACGGGTCAGACGAACCGCAGTTGGGGTGCGAAGCGTGCGGTCATGTAGCAGTTCATTCTGCCATTTAAGCTATGCTGCTGCAGTGGCAACGAATGGCGTTGTCAGGTACCCAGCGCACCATTGTCGGCATCAACTTCTCGGCCCGGCCGACGAATTGCGCGTGGCTGAGAGGTGGCTGTGTCGACTGGGCAGGCCAGCGTGAAAGGAGCAGTGGCCGTGCCGCTATTTGTACCCGACAAGGAAACGTCACTCCCAAGTTTAATGAAGCAGATGTCTGCTTTCGGCATGGGTGGATGGTGGTTGGGCACCACGCACATGGTGCCCAATGAAGGGTTCATGTCAGAGGTGCGGGCAAAAATACCAAAGAACAGCAAGGTCATTGTCGCATGTCAGAAGGGGTTGAGGTAGGTGCCACACAGGTGGCTGTGGTCAAATCTGCACTGCTCTGTACAACAGTAGTCCAGTGGAGCTTGAACTTTGCTACAACGACAATCGAGAATCTTGCAGTGGATATTTGGATGGGATCACCAGTGTTGGATACTTTGACTTAATTTAATGATTTCGCTTGCCTTTCTGCTAGTTGCTGGTATATGATGTGGACAGGCTCTGTGGTTTGTGACTACTTCTATTTATCAGTGCACGATGTGTACAACAAGCGATTTTTGTGTGTGAGAGATCCATCCACACTTTGGAGGAAGCTTTGGAAGAAGCTTTGGAGGAAGCAATGTGGTATTCAAATTGTGTCCTCCCACCACAGTTAAATGCAAGGGCACCGTTTTGTCGATACGATCCACGCCATCAAAGCAGAACTCCACATCAACTGTTTGGTGCAGGGAGCGGTGTCCAGTGTTAGAGCTGTCCTCTTTGAAGAAAAATTGACAAGGGCAGTTACTATCCAGTATGAATCCAGTAAGAATGTGGAACAAAAGCATTGAGACTCTCACTATCTGAAACACATGCAGTGTGCATTTGAGCAAGCCCAAATGTCAAACCCAGGTGTTCTAGACGTTTGTAGAGGTGTCTTTCTGGCATTGTTGGTAAGCGTGGACAGGGGACAGAGGTGGGCAGAAGTGTCCCTGTCTGTTGTGCCATACCTGTGCTTAACCAGTGTGGCTGTGCAGGTCGCTTGCAGCATGCGAACAGATGGCTCTTGCTGGTTACACCACCCTTGCCTGGATAAATGGTGGCTTTGACACAGCCAAGAAAGGAGACCTGCCCATGGATGGGGATAAGGACATCCGGTATGCAGGCATTGGTGGCGTCTCTGCCCTTCTGGGCTGGACAGAGGTGCAGCAGCAGGACAGAGAAGAGGCCGGTGATCGCCTAGGAAACATCATTAAAGTGGTGGGTGCAGAATGCATACATGGGCTACTGTGCGTCAACACAGTGTTGCTGCTGATTTGGCGCGTCCTTTCTGCTGCAATCTTTGAATCTGAAACAGCTAAGAGGTCACAAGGGCAGCTTTCCGCTGCCCTGTGAGGATTGCTTAGGGGCGCTCCCCATAGGCAGGCCCTCAATGGCATAGAACCGCTAATACAGGTCTCGTAGGTGCCAGGTGGCAGATTTGTTTCCTGCTCAGGAACTGGCCATCTAGTCGAACAGGTGCCCAAATGCCACTGTTTGCTGGTGGGTTGTTGAGCAAGAAATGTTATCACTGGTGAATGCACAATGCTGACAATGCTGGATACAGCATTTCAATGCTTTTGTAGGGATTGCCATGGTTGGTCAGCACTATTGTCTGTTGTCAAGGTTATGTTTGTTTAGGCTGGGTTTACAATCTCCAATCGAGGCAGCTTGTGGAGCTGTCTGATATGCAACAGGGTGCAGCTCGCTGTGCTTTCGCCTTGCGTCAATGACTGGAATGATGGAGCACGTCAATACAACCAGCGGCGGATTCATCATTATTTTTCATATGCAGCTACATCCTGTGCCCACCTGCGTTTCGCAGCGAAAATCCATGATGCAAGTACTGTGCCAGTTTGTTAAGGCCTGGCAGTTCATTTTGTGTACTGTGCCAGTTCGTTTTGTGAGTATTGGATCATCAGTATCAGAAACCCGGCGTCTATACTCTGAATACAAGGCGACCTCTTGAAGCAGAGTGTTACTGGTGGTGGCCACCCCAACTGATGCCACGGGCACTCAGCACAGTCGAAGTTCCGCAAGGATTCTCCTCGAAGAAAAAAACAGCCCATGTCCTGACATTGTTGTGCGGACCACGTGCTCGCAGCATTTGGACAGCTGTCAGGTCGACTTGCCTATGCGCTGGTATCAAGTGGCCCTTCCATTGCGATTCATGGCCTTTCAATTGCCGGACAAGTGCAAGGATGCTGGAGTCTCAGACTTTCGAGCATTGACTGTCCAGCCTCGAATCACAGGAGTGGATTTAGCACTTCACAAAGCACAAATTGTTAATTGTATGTCTCAGGTGCTTGATTCTAGGGCAACGGCTGTCAGTTTGATATGCCACTCGTGGCCCTTGATGATTGAGTTGACCTCTGAGCACCTGCTATCTGTGGGAGATGCTGCTCTAACACGCAAAGTTGATGTGTCTTGCAGGCTGGGGCCGTCTTGGTTCTGGACTTGCTTGCCCTGGGCTATGAGCAGATCAGCTATATGACAGGGGGAAATTGAGCGGGAGGCAGCTCTTTGGAACCATGGTTGGGCGGCTGCCCACTGCAAGGATGTGCAAATTTTGTCTTGTGCGCTATGGGACTGCCTTTGCGCTGACCAGCAGGGACGGTCATTGTGGTGGGTGTTGAACAATTCGTGTGCGTTGTTTGACGACAAAGCGGCGGTGGCCCGTCGGAAGCGCTGCAAACTTTGGATCGCGGACGAGTGCGCATTGTGTGCACATGTGGTCACGCTGCATCCCTGGATTGCATTTTCTGTTGGAAAGTTTGTGTCCGAGTGTGTTTCATTGTTGAACGAACTGAAGGTGATCAGAGGTGGTTGAACACGAAGTCGTGGGATATTAATCCAACCCCTTGATGTGCTGCCTGAGGGCAGCGCTTGGAGCATTCAACAACTGTTGTTAGTAACCAGACAGCGTGAAAGTATCGACACCATTAATACGTTTTGTCTGCACCCTGTGCAAGCAAATCGCCAAGCACGTTCGACACATAGATTTCCATCCTCTGACTGGGGTAAATGTTGTCCACCTCAATCACTAAAAAAAATGGAAAGAGCAACCCCCACTTGGGTGCCATTCGGGAACTGTTGTATTCTGGACTTGTGCTAATTTATAATTTTTCCCTTGAAGGAATGGTTGCCCTCGATAAATATACTTCAATTGGTATTGATCCAGGCTTCCTCAGCACAATGCTGAACTTTCGTCAAGGATGGTCCCAGATCCACGCTTCTGCTCCCTGATGTGCTGCGACTTGACAAGCGCTGTTCACACTGTGCTGTTCAAAGTTATCATACCAATCGAAACAGGCACACAAACTGCACCTTCCAGGCTAGATATTGCAAGCGCGCTGTGTGCATGCTCCGTTGCTTGCTTGGATCGGGGAAGAAAGGGGTCTGTCCAATACCCATCATTTCAAGATATGAAGGCCATGAAAGAGTACAAGGTTGTGCTATGCTAAAACCCACAAAACTGAAACGAGAACGTCAAAACCTTAAAGAATCGAACCTTAACCTTAATATCCAAAAGAACTAAAAATGGCCCCAGAAAAACTAAAAGCACGAAAGTGACCTTTGTGACCACACCCAGAAATTAAGGCTATCGGACATTTGTGGGCGAAAACCTACAACAGTGCCATTCCTGGGACCCCAGACCGAACACGCCTGCCAGTGGAGGCCTGTACCCGGAAGGCGTATGGAAGGGCTAGCTTTAAACCCCACCCCCCACGACAAAACCCCTCACACGACTGATGTTGATTAGAAACAGCCATGCAGGTCATTGTGAACAGCAAGGCGAGATTCTGATTGCGCAGCAGCTACCAATCGATGAGTTGCTAACAAGGTCTCACTGGCAGCCAAAACCAAAATGAAAGGCTGCAAAGATTGTTAGTTTGCAATTTTCTCGTCTCCACCAATGCATGGTACAACTTGCCATTCGCAGACGAAACAGACACAAATCAAACGATAACACAAAAGAGAGAACAAAAGAGTAGGGCGCGACCTCCCAAAAATTTCATAGCGATGTTGACAGGAATGGAAATCTAGCCGATTCACGTCACTGAAATCAAACCCGTCGTGTTCTTCTCAACAAACCACACTTCGTTGTGGCGGTCTAGAACCCTAAAAGGGTTATCATAGCCGCAGAAAAAGTAGCTGTCTTCAATGACGTCGGCCCCCCTGTTCTGCAGTGCGTCAAGAAGGTCATTCGCAGTCTTGACGATGGTGGCCTCCTTTGCGTAACCCCCAAAGGAAGACACGTACACGGTCATCTTTGGCACCTCCTCTATGTAGACGTCAGGGCTGGTTGGCGTTGGTGGGGAAAGCTGCGACGAAGCAAATTTTGGGCAAAGAAACATCTATCAGCGAGTTCTCTGACGCTCAATGCCGTATAGTTGCTTGGTCCTCAACGTCCCACATGACGATCAGAGGCTACTGGAAGGCAAGTTTGGCTCAGAAACAGTTGTCACCGGCAAAATTCCTTAAAAGGGGGCTGCTAGCCGAAGATAATGCGCAGAAACTTCCAATGCAGCAATGGCTGGGATGCTATCACAAACTTCCTGGAAACAGGGTACCTGAGCAAGATGAAGAGTAGCTCTATGAGGATGCATATACATTGACACGACAGTAGAAAGGCAATAGGGATCCATTGCTCACCTGATAATCAAAAGGGAGAAAGAAGGAAAAGATGAAGTTTTCCTCCAGGCCAGAGCTGGTTGGCAGCATTCGGACACGGACTGGTGCTGTCATTGCTATCTTTGTGCCATCAGAGTTTGCCCCTCCAATGTATTTAAGCAGAATCTGCAAATAAGCACTTGCAGATCAATTCAGTTTTCAATCATGTGGTCCTCACGTTCAACAGTGTTCTGACAGCAGCCTTTGGCATGGTGCATGACAATGTCAGTCTGTGTGTTTGAGGATATCATTAGAGCAACCACACAACACAGAGATTCTCTTGAAACAATTCATAACTGTACCACAAAAGGTCCTCGTGCTCAACAGTGTTCTGACAGCAGCCTTTGGCACGGTGCATGACAATGTCAGTCTCTGTGTTTGAGGACATCACTGCAGCAACCACACAACACAGGGATTCTCCACGAAACAATCTGTAAATGTATCACATAGGCCTATTTTTTTCACAGGTGGAACTCCATCATGGATCTCAGCCAAAACAGGCGGGAAGGATTTCCACGACTGCGTACTACCACAATGCCTGAGGTGGAGTCAACCCTGGGGTTGAAAGATCCAGACAGGTGGACGTCAACACGCCCAAGGAGCACTCAGAGTGCTGGAAACTGGTCTGGACGACGTTCAGGACAGAACACATTGAAAGGCAGGGGGCAGCGATTGCACAGAGGCGACATCCCCAGGGGCTGTCGCCCATCGATGGTCAGCACCACAACGCCCGCTGTGCACACAACCTACGTCGAAACCCGTGATTTGGGCCTTGGCATATGATGAGCCCGTCACTTTCGTCGACACCCAAGCGGCTGCACAGCAGCACCACAAGCACAAGGTCAACAATGCTGCATAGCCAGCAGAAATTATCCAATGCATCCGTCGCGATTCCTGCTATGTCACCACGCAGCAAGAATTCAACGCCCGACTGAAGATGGACAGTGCATTGCCCATGCTTCCAAGGTCTCTGTGAGCTGTCCGAAGCACATCCGCGCCGCCCCTACCGGCGTCGTAAGCCCTCAGCTCCACGCCGTCGACCGTTTCCTGAACGGTGTACGTGGGGCAGTCAAGCCCATGGCAAAACCACGGAGAGTCGCCGTTGACCTGTCTGGACGCAGCAAGCGCCAGGAGGACCGATAAACAAACGCCAAGAGCAAGGCGTGGTTGGGCCATCACGGCAAACCTGCCCAATCCTGCGAGACGTCTTCCCTCATCAATATGCCTGCCGCCCTGTTTGCCACCCTTGGTGCTCGCAATGACTACAATTTTACCAGACGAGTCGATAAGTTTCTGAATAGTGAGATATGTATGGGCGCTTTTGGATGCACCAGGCACCCTGGGCTACACTGGCAGCCAAAAGCACGTTCACGACTTCCCATTGCTTGCCATCTTGAACCCCGTCGTCCATAGGTTGTGTTTGAATGTCGGCCAACGGCTTTGTTGGACTCTTACTCGTGTCGCATTAAATTCAAAGAGAGCCAAGGCTTGCGATTGATGGTGGCGCCTGGGCGGGCTTTCCTGGTCGGTGGGAAGTCTCCCAACTTAAGGGTTGCCCAAAGACTGCCAGCTACTTTGTTTTGCTTTGGGCCACTTCACTGCCAATCCAACTCCACCGAGTAGACTTTGACATCCCTGATCTGGTCCCGTGTCGTGCTCTATGCACCCCCGTCTGCAGCTCGGGTGGCTCCGTAGCTGATTTGGGTGGCGATGAGTGTTGGTGGATTCAATTATCTAAACATGTCGATGCACTCATGAAACTTTGGCCTGCCAGCCTGCTGCACCTAAGATAATGAGAGCCATACAAGCCAATTCAGCATTAAAATACCACGTAATCCTACAACTTGCATTGTGTCCTCTCACAAGAAGCCGAAAACCATGGACCTGATTTATTATCGACATCTTGTAATACCTCGGGTGCTCCAAGGCCTACTTGTCTGGATCTAGCTGGAGCGGCCTTCTGCGAGCTCCATTCCGCACTTGGTCAATTCATTTCCATATCAATCTAATTTAAGGATCAAATGAAGCACAATATATCGCCAGTTCAGTTGCTATGGAGCATACCAGTTCCTATGTGTACCGTCCTCATGTGCAGCCAACCACACCATGAACTTAAAAGTACTCAAAGGAAGCAATCTTACCAAGGGCCCCTGTCATCTGTATATCATCTGTATATCATCTGGTATCCCACGTGCAAAAGCAACACACTACAAGAGAAGGTATGAACGTGATAATACATGAATCTGAAATTTGGACACCAAACAACGCAAGCTGTCAATGACATGGCTGTGCCCAGCATGGCAGTTCATGGAGCAGCCATTGCTGCTGCCGGCTCACTGTTTGCTACATTGCTGGCCCGTCCATTGCGTCCACAGGAAGTTGCATACACCATGCTTTCTCATGTATGATGGCAAGCAATGGTGCGAAGAAAGGCACAGAAGAAAGTGTCGTCGCTGAACCAGTTATCATGGAAGGAAGTCATGCCAATCCCGCAGCTACCCAACATCTGATCAAGGTGAGCAGGTCTTCGGGCCTGATTGCCCATCTTACAGGCTGTTCACCAGCCACACAGCACCTTGAACATATTCCATTGTGGGCCCCGATGCCAAAGCAACCTCCCCGGCTAACATCTATGCAGCCAGTGTAAAAAAGTGCTTGTCATTCTTGATTTCAAGGGATGCAACTTCCCCCATGTCTATTCCACTTCCATTTCCCTGCCGACACATTGTTCCTTGGACACTGTTGCCAGCATTTTGCCTGCCATTCTGTGCTGTCTCTGGCCCTGGTCCTCCACAACACCTCTCACAAAAACCCTTTTGGGGTCCCAGAGTCACACAGGCTCCTCCATACAGTTTGCATCCCATGATCATGATTTCCTTTGGCATCTCCATCCCATGGCCCTGTGCTGTGGTGCAGGGTGTCGCCCTGTTGTTTGGTGTCTTGATTCTGACTGTGGGATCAACCTGGCCTATTATACTGTAAGCTAGAGCCCAGATAGATTCTTCGGTGTCTTCCAAGTCACATATGGAGACGGTCACTGCCCTTCCTTGACATAGAAGTCAATCCAGTCAAGTGCCAGCTGAACATCCAAAAAGGAGTGGGCACAGGACGAGAAAGAGACACATAGGAGCCAAGGGTGAGAGAGTTCTACTTCGGCCATTCAGACCAGCGCTGTTTGGCGTTCACAAGATGATTTCAACAGTGGGCACCCCAGCTTGTATTGGCTCATTCGCAAGATGAAGGCGCTGAATTCAGGCCATGCCCCAACGTATGCAACCAACCCTGACTGGAAGGTATTTGTTGTGCCAAAGCCTCAACACCCCCCCGCTTATCCAGTCCAACTGCGAAAAGATCTTTGCTGTGACAGGGTTTGATGGCCCATGCTTCTTTCCCCATCTGCAACTGTGTCGCTTTCAAAGACATTCGCTGCTCCAAAGCAGACTGCCAGTTCGAGATATTGGCTATCAGCCAAGACAATCCAATGTACATGTGCTCAGCAGCACTGCCCAAAGGGCGCAGACTGCACACTGCAAGACTCCATAGCTGTCTTGCACATGACACAACAGAGAACTGCAGCTGGCTGGGGCAGGCGGCAATATGGCACAGGACAAAACCACTGCTGGTCCCAGTCGACATTGGGTTAAGGAGTTAACCCTTACCCTTGCCCCACGAAATCTGGTTCTCAGGAAGCAAACTGTTGGGCAATACTTGTGTATGAAAAACCTGTCTCAGCAAATTCTACTCCTCACGCATCCAAGTACACAACTGACAAAGTGCTTGCAGCAGAAACACTTGCTTGCTCTTTGAAACCCTCCATGATAGCATCTCAGGACTTGCCTGGAGGACACTATTGATTAGCAAAGAACCTGAAATTCCACATCACTGCAGATCAATACCTGCTCGAGATCATTGTGTCTGGATGCAGCACCACAAGACCATCCTCAGAGTCCATGAGAACATGCTTTCTCCCAATAATGTCCTGGATAGCAGGAAAAAAGTTGACACTGTCGTCAGGGCTCAGTGCGGTGTAAAATCAGGGACCTGTGAAAGTGCAGCGACCTCATCGCCCTGGGAATCATGTATGAGACTGAGATTCACAATCGCAGCGAATCCTTCATAGACGCTGGGAACAAGGGCACAGCAATCAAACAGCCTGTAGCAGTATGAAAATCTTTTTCTCTCAGTTTAATGACTGTCGCCTTGTGAACTAGCAGATGGCCAAGCAGATAGTGCATCGCATCAGCACTGTAGATTGTTAATCCAGATGTACCAAAACTGCACAGACAACTGAATGAACAATATTCTAGGACGTGCATGCTACTTTCCTTTGAACCAAAGGCAGCTGCAATAATTGGGCATGCATTTCCAACGTGTAACAAAATGCAGTGACTGCATCACTGTCGTAGTAGCCCAACACTGGAATGTGGACACTCACCCACCATGTACTCATTGCACAGCTCTGCTATTTCTCATTGTTTCTCAGCTCTACATTCAACACCGGAAAACACATGTGTCTTCTGTCCTTAGCCAACATCACAATCGAGGCTTTCAGTCAAACAATTCCTTCTGTCTGAGTCTGCAGTGTTCTGCTTCTCTCATGAGCACTACGTCTTCCCTAGCTGTGTTGATGTTCACCTCCAGCAGAGGAGTTTTCTGACTGGAGCAATGGGCTCCAACCACTGCCAAGGATCTGACTCGTGAATTCATCCATCTCTGCAGAACTCTTCTTCTGTGTGCTGTTCAACATTCTGTTGTCAGGAGCTAATGGTGAGTGCCCTAGGGCAGTTGTGCCACGATTCTGCACTGGTGTGCCGATTGCATTCTGATCAAGGCGGCGAACTTTCCATGGCAGTGGGGACTGAATAGCTGTGTGATGCGAGACAGAGGGACCTGGGCGGTGCTCAGGAGTAGTCTTGTGTGGTAGAGTTCCAGCATCAGCGCCCAGTCACCCACTTGGTGGTGCCTGAGTCCTGCCATACTTCTTGTGCAGTAGTTCTGTGTTGGTGTCGATGCAGGGCTGATCACTTCCAACTGCAGTGGAACAGGAGCAGCAGGTGCACAATCAGTGCGTCGATGGGAAAATCAGTCAATGAGGCAAATTATGGTCTCATTTCAAGCACTGAAAACAAGCCCTACATGCACACATTTCACACAAACTAGAGACTAAGTGCCACCGTGAGATGAATCGCGACAAGAGCACCGTGCTGTGCATGTGTGCAGCACCTGATGCTGGCGACAAAGTGACAGTCGTTCGCAGTTGCGAATCAGGTAGGGGCTCAGTGGAGCTGTGTGTTGCAGGCATGTCACGATCGCACTGAGTTTACTTCCCAACAGCAAAACGGTGGGCACCATGCAGTTGGTTTGAACGTGGCACATCCAACATTTTCGTACCTTTGTGCCATGCCCCATGCTCTTGCTGTGCTACTTATGCACGTCTGTGTATTTGCGAGCTTCCTTAGCAGAACAAACACTACCTAATACAGTGCACCATTCCTGTCATGGTGCCACAACTTGGTAATTTTATGTACCTGTGTACAAATATGGGAAATGTACCGTGCGCAAAATTCCTGCCATACGTCGCTGTTTGGCCACTGCTTTCCACATTGCAGTACATGAACCTAGAGTTTGTGCCCTGTAAACAATCTCAATCAATGTAAGCAGGACACACACATAGCACACACCTGTCTGATTTACAGCAAGTCACAACAAGGCTCTCGCCAGCATTGCCAACAGGAGCACAGCCCCTGAACTGCAGATGCCAAACTTGCCAAAGAGATGCAAGTTGACACTATTGTAGCAGTCTGGGAACGACCAGAGCTGCAAGCAGACAGGAAAAGAAGTCTTTCTGAAGTTATGAGTTCTGCTTTGTTGCTGCTGTTCTACCTGCCTCTGCCTCCATGTTTCCCTTTCCTGTAGAGTGGCAACAGATTGTTCGTGTGTGCTTCCATTGTGGTGTCTTCAGTGGCGTCCCACCTGGCCATCTATCCTGCTGCATTGGGATGACAGAGAAATTGGAAAAGCGGCCCTCCATGCACATGCAGCAATTGACCTGTGCAAATCAACAGGCCATGGCTGGACTCGCTTTTACCCTGTGGAAAGGGCACCATGGGGGCACGATGCCTAACAAACAGTCATCAGATGATAGAAGATATGCATAGTAGCAGTACACAATTCCCAGGTTTGGTCACCTGCTGTAGCTGGACAAATTGTGCAGGCTGGTGTTCTTCCAGTACCTCCTTGCCACCAATGTATCCAAGGTTCATTCCCCCTTGATCACTTGTGCTTGTTCCTGGATCCTTTGACACACTCGCAAGCCACTGCATGTACGATGTTGCCTCCTGGCACACAGCATTATGCAGCCCATCACAGTCAGGCAATAGTCGTCTTTTGCCCTGTTCTACAGACAACTTGCTGTCCTAGGTGGTAGCGGAGAATCAATCTGTCCAGAATTGCCATGATGCACTAACCTCACATCAAGTGCCAGACCACACTGACTGCCTCATAGTGCTATGTGACCAAACGGCACCAAAATGTTGATTACTTGCAGTGTGCAATTTCATCTTCTGGTGACTTTCTTTGTGAGGCGGCTTTCGTGCCCTACCAGCTAGATGCTGCATTGTTGCAAACTGCTTCCACAGGGCGTACCAGAACCCTGAGACAAAAGCTGCAGGCAAGCTCGCAAAGCAATGCCCAAAGCGCATCGGACAGAGGACTGCCTGTAACATACCTTCAGACGATCGGTGGGCGCAGAAACTGATGCAGGCATCGGAATTGTTTGAAGAGGATAGTCTTCTTAATTGAGCTGACTCATTGGCAGCTGCAACAATGTGTCAACTAGGTCATTAGTCACCCTTGGACATCAGCAGCAGCTCACAGACTTGAAGATTGATCATCCGAATTGCGTATCCAACCTGGATACGACCTTGGTGGTTGCATGTCAGCTACTGCGTAGCACCACTTACCCCCAACACACACCTAAACCAATTGAAGACAGAAGAGAATCAAAGCCGCCAACTGCCACAATACCCGTCAGAAATCAAGCCAATACTCAATGCTTGTGGGCATGCACAAGAGCCTGTCTGGTAACAAATATTTGTTAAGAGGAACACGATCAGTCCATGGCAAAAAGTGCAGTGCCTTGCCAAATGAGCACAAAAGCTGTTCAATGCGCAGTTCAGTGATGTCAAAGAAAGACCCTATCAAAATTGACATCAATACACTGTGCAATGCGCTGGCCCCCGAAATGCCCTTCTGACTGTTACGAAAATCCACTGTCTTTCTGGATTGAGTTTCCAGCATTAACAGGCATGGCGAGGCCAGCACTTACATCAATTATGTGAATCTCTTGTCACATCCATGCTCCGTTTTGCTGCTTCTTCGGTGTATGATTGTGCATGAATGTGGCAATTTCATGGATGTCCTACTTCTCAGTTCTGCAGGAAGCAAGTGCAGATGCACTCTCATGCTGGTATCTCAGATTTGGCACAGTAGTTTTCCAGCGATAACCGTGCCCACTCCAAACACCAGCATGTGGTTATGTACTGCTACAGCCAAATCTACATATTCCATGGTCCAGCACACTGTTGATGCAAAAGCTGTTTGCCTGCAACTGTCCTTAGACGCATGAAATATCCATCATGCCCACAAATTTAAGTTGGTACTGCAACGGTCAAGCATCACTCATGGGCCATGCCAACATGGATGGTCAGTTGGAGTCATATTCAACGACTATGCTGTCACCTTTAGTCCTGGCAAAGCCCGTGCTGTTGCAAATAATAGTATGACCATTTGTTGATGCTTGCCCATTGCTGCACTCTGCATGCCTAGTAACCACAGACTGGCTTTTGTTTTGTCCCTGTGGACAAGATGCAAGGGTCTCAATCTGCCAATGTGAAATAAGTGGTTCCTCACGACACCAGGCACCAGGCTCAGACATAGAACACATAGATCCAACAAACATATGAGACAAAACAACACCACCCCAAACCCACATTCCCTGAAGCTGATGTTGCTGCATGATTTGTGACCAAGGTATGATGCAAAAGATGATATCGAAATTCTTGGAAAGTCCCCCAGCAAATACTGCTGGGGTGGCGTACCTTGTTCAGTACAATTGAAAAAAGGGCAAGGATACATCATCATATTCCCCTCTGGACACCAGCTGCAATGGCAACTAACAAGTGGTTGGAATGCCTGTGGGCACAAAAATTCTTTTACCCTGTTCCTGTCACAACCCCAAACATCACAAAACTGCAACAATACAGTCATGGCATGCAACCCCCACAGCAAAGATAACTGTTTGCACAAACTTCCAGTTGTCTGCTGAAGCAACTGCTGACATACTTTGCGACGCTGTTCAGCAAATTGGGGAAAAGGATCGTCTGGAAGCAGCGCACTTGCTCGTGAACAGTGCCCAGCATCGTCCAACTGGTGAAGGCGCATCAAGTTGACACATCTTGACAACTGCAATCTATGCAGAGATCAGTGTGGGGGAGGTCAATCAATGGGTTGCAAGTCTTGGTAAACTTACTGGCTTTTGGTCTTTCCTCCTGTCAAAACGTTTAGCAATGTCCTGCCCAAGCTGTTTCTTAGATCCTGACTGTTTGTGCAAAACATGCCCACATCTGCAGCCAAACACACAAAATCTGTGAATCTATCAATTTCCAACTCAATGATCAGCCAATCCAGGCAGCATGGAAATAAAAGTAGAAGCCAACATGCCCATGTCATGCAATAAAGTGCTGATCACGCTCAAACTTTGCAGCATCAAAAGTATGCCCTGCGTGCCAATCATCTTTTATGCCCTGCATGCCCATTAAGGTCTTGGTGTTCAAGCCTTATCCAAGATTCTGTAACTCCCAGCAAAACTACCGTACGCACTGCTGCCATTAGTTGGCCACAACGACTGCAACAGCTAGACTTGTGCAGGTGCAATAGTCAAGCAAGGATGAAAACAGTGCCCACCACTTCCAGGCAGGCAAATGGTGATGTCAGATTGAAGGACATCCAAAAACATGGAAAGCAGGCATCTTTACTGGTAGAACTGACATCTAACACAGTTTTGTCGTCCCTTTATGTGTACACGTCGATAAGCTTTGCCTTTTCATCACCAATTCCGGTGTGTGGTAGGCTTTAGTGGTGTGGAAATATTTCCCAGAGACGATGGATGCTGGCGCCACACTGTGAAGCACGGAAGCTGCTGATTCCAGAAAATGAATTTCACTGTCCTTGCAGGGGAAACCTGTGAATGAAGAAGTAGATCACGTATTGTGTGCAATATGTGCACATGGCGCAACGCTGCAACGTGGTATGTGCGACTACGGAACTACACCAGAGGTTTGAGATATGCATACTTCTATCAAACTGTCACGCGCACTGCAACGAAATCTGAAGTTTCCAAGCACTGAGCAAAATGCGTGGTACTTTGCAATCTATTGCCTCCCGCTCAACGGCGCTCACTTTATTATACTTGCTTGCCGAGGCAGTCCGCACAACGGCGTGCCAGTCACTTCGACGATAGCGTTTGAGTGCACAGACAGCGTTCCTCAGGCGAAGCCATTCTTGCATGGTTCAGTTCGAGTGGACAGTCGTTTTGTGCTCTGGTCGTTGTGCATCTCCAGCGAAACAACAAGAAGCTAAACTTTTCCTGACGCAGCAGCCGAACGACGACAGTGACCCGCATCAGCAACCACAGGGCATCGTGCGCTCGTTCCCACAAATTGGTGCCAGCTCCACTCGCCCGACCCGTCGCAACAGTTCAAGGGTCCACGTCTGCAGCGCAGGCACGCTCTGCCAAAGGAGAGGAGCACGGCACGCGGCTGCTGCACCCCACAGTCGACGCTGTGCAGACTATTCTCCACACTGACAACTCATTACGTGTCGTGGGGGTGCAGGAGTAGGGCAGTCGCCCCGGTGAGGGATCAAGAGGGGTAACAGGAACTGCCGCCATTGGAAGTTTCAAAGATTCTGTTTCGAGCCATCATCACATCCATTCCCAGTGGCCTAAGACCAACACTAGTGGTGGCGAATTTCTAAGTACCGCTCCCATATGTACTGAAGTTTGACTGTGTTCGGTCTGTAATGTTGGTTGCTGGGCATTGAATTGACTTAGTATCCACTCCAAGCTTGATTGATCGCCTTAGCCGGGTCAAGAACTGAGATGACAATGATGTGCAAAACCCTTTGTTTCGCAAAAACGGTCCATGCGTCCACCATCGAAGGCAGACATTGCTGCGAACCCCCATGTATGAACCTTGTGGCAACGCAATGAGCAGAACCTAGAATGTTGAGCCTGGATGTTGGACGTTTGGGACAGTGCATGGTGTAAACCACACATGCCCATACTTCGAACAAAATTATGTCACTGAAATGCAGAAATTGAATCTAAACTTGGCGCACTGTTAGATAAAGTCGTTGGCTATTTATTGGAGAAGCATCAGCACAGCCTTCGAGTATTGTGGAGGTCGAGTTGAACACGGATGTGATCTCTTGGGTTGGACCGGTGCATTCGCCTGAAAAGCCACCTACAAGATGTGTGAACAACATTAAAATCTTCACCGCACCATGACCGGACTGAAACCGGACCATAGTTACAGGTCCATACCATTGGTCCGGTGAATGTACCAGTGGTACGGTGGAGCAAGATGGTCCAGGTGTTTCCGGTGGTAGGTGCAGGTTAGGGTCGGTACGGGTGACTAGACCAGTCCGGTCACCAGTACAACTATAGGTGACCGGACTTGGCACACACCTTTGTCACCATCTTTGCACTCCAATACATTATATGCCCTACTATACTACGTTTTAGTTGGTGTGCGCCTGAGGCTTGCCACGACGAATGGTACCACCATCAGGGCAGTTTGCAATCTACTACATATTTTGAGGAAATTTCCAGTTTTAAAAATTTCCAAAACACATAATATGTGTAGATACGTCTTTGGGGTGGGAACACAAACGTTGTAACATGTTTAGGTTCATAGAATGGAGCTGCAAACATATGTTCATGTTTTCTGCATACGCTAGAAGTATGGTGTGCATCGCTAGCAACAAGCTTTCCAGTGCATTTTTGGTCAAGTTAGACTTAGTAAGTCGTAATACGACACCAAAATCAGATGTTGGGGCAATGGATCGCCATATGGCAACATGTATTGCGCAAATTCAATCTACGATCCGCCCCCATCCTCATCGCCTTCACTCAATCTTATATCCATGGAATCTTAAAACAATCGCAATTAGGTGAACAGCGTACCCAGTCAAAATATCATAGAATGACTTTTTGTCTTGTAGGTTTTCTTTCGCAAGTTTCTTCAAAAGAATATTTGTAGACACAAAACTTCCAAGCTCTCAGTGATATCTGAAATTCATGCGCTAGAAATTCTGCCCAGCAGAATCCGCAGTCCAGTCCCAGAAACGGCATCTGTCTTCATCAACTTCCCATTGCTGGATCGCTTTGGTATAGAAGGGGATGTGAAAGTGGACGCTGACATCCTTTGTGCACCCGTTCCATGGAAATTGCCATTTATTGTAGTCGCCCCCAGTGGGCTGACTGCCATGGATCACTATATTGACATGCTTGACATTGCTTGGCTGTCATGGCACTGGCTGTCATGGCTTCCATGACAGTGCAACGCCACAGCGATTGTGATACATGCCCTTTGAATACCAAAAATTTGTACCATCCATACACATTGAGGGCGCGAGCCAATTGTAGGGATAGCCTCCAGCGCATCAAACAGGCTTTGGCACCCAAGACTGCGCCAATATGGCAGGCCATTGCAATGACCAGCTGTTGCAATCGTTTGGTGCGATCCCACACTTTACTGGCGTATCTTTGATGCTAGATGTGGGCACGCCGTAGCAGATGACCACTGAAGGTGCGCCCACACATGGCAGCAACGCTAATGATGGTGGCAATGTCCGCGCGAAGTTTCTGTCAGCAACTTGAGCCCAACTACACTAAATTCAGTTGCCAACAGCTTTTCTTATTCTACATTCTTGAACTTCAACACTGTGAAACCAGAATTTTAGTCCGAAATGCAAGGCGTCAGAAAATTCTTTGCGCTCAGGTGGGCCACCACAAGGAGAATAAAAACTAAACTTTCCACCATACGCGTGACATTCCAGATTAGAAATGAAAGCATGTGAACACGCATACACTTGAAGAATGAATATCTGAGCATGCACATGTGCAATGGCTTTGGAATTCTGAAATAGATACGTAGATGAGCGTAGTACGCTTGGATTTTCAAGACGGGCACTTTAACATGCGCCACAGGCTTGGTTTTTACGTTTACGTTTACGTTTTTGCTTTTACTTTTTAACCCGTAAAAACGTAAATTTGCAAATGGGCCTATTTTTACGGCTATTTTTACGTTTTTACGGCTCCCTTGGACGCTCAGATTACATGATGAAAGTTGCGTACAGTGATCAGTCCTCCGCCATATCCAGCACCCGCAACACAGTGTCCATCTCGCATTTGGCAAGGGCGATGATGATGTTCAACAAGAACTCGTTCTCTGCCCCTTCCAGGGCATCTGGCTGCCACTCTCCGGACTCCGTAAGTCTGTATGTACTGTCCTTATGTACACCGGGCAGTTTTTACGTTGTATTTACGTATTTTTACGCATTTTTACGTGTAGAAACGTAAAAACTGTTTTTACGCGTAAAAACGTAAGTACGATCAGTTTTTACGGCGTAAAAACCAAGCCTGATGCGCCATACCGTGAGAATTTGGCAATGGGACACAAACACGCGTTTCAACTTTTTTGACGTTCTGGTCCAAGTGCAAAGTGAATATGAAATACACAATTATTTCCCATGTCAGTTCTACAGATTTAATCGGCCACATGTCATGATGGTTTTGCTTACGAGAAGGGGCGCGGCTCTGGTGTAAATGCAGCTGTCGACAGGAGGTGGGTAACCCTTGGCGAGCTCATTGCTGCCTCGTCATCATTGTCGGCATCCGGCATCTCGGCAAAATTGGAATTTGTTTGAGGGCATGGCTGGCCATGGAAGAATGAGTGACCAACACGCAGTGTACGAGCATTGGGTAGATGTGCGAGGCGGGGCTACCAGAGACACACGAATTGCATTAGGCACAATCTGTGAGCTACTCCTCTAATAGCCAACGCATATCCTAACGCATGCAACTTTCGCTCTAGGTAACGGGATTAAAGAGTGTGTCGCTTTCGTTGAAACACATGCATTCATCAATGTGCCACGCGCGTGTTTTCCCATACTGCAAAGCAATTGCTGGCTGTCAGAAAACCAGCGATTATTTTGCTGCATGGGAAAAGGCGACTGGCTTACAGGCCTGTGTGCCTGTAGGCAGCCTGTGAGCAGTGTTCCTAGGGACACTGGAGGAACTCGAGAATTCGTGCGCAGTGAGCTGGACACACAGAACCTGCGTGTCTGCTTCATTGCGCGTCAGTTCTTAAGTTCCTCCAGTGCACCTGTGGGTCAATTGTGTGGAGGATCGTTTGTGGCCCAACGCGTGCATACCTGCAAGACCTCAGGCACATTTCCAGCTCCATGTGGAGACATCCTCGGAGAACAATGAAACAGCTTTCGGGTTTCAAATTTTTGCCACGGTCGACTTTGAATGTCTACGCCCGCGGGCTTTACTCTGCAGCCAGGTTTCTAGCCGTGACCATTAATTTTCTGTACAATGTGTAAACGAAAGTCCAAAATGTCCAAGGGCGTGGCCACTGGAAGTTTGGAGCCATTCAGATTGGCGGGTTTTGAAAGGGACTCATCTAAGACAATATCTGGGAACCACCCTCCATGCACACTTATGTTCTGGTCCTCGTTGTCCCAACCAAGACAGTAAAGCAAGGCGCGGGATGGGGAGGGAGTTCAGTACAGCATTTGCTCCCGACTCTGGTTGAGTCGTAGTCCTGGACTCGCATAGCTGTTGGCCAAGCTATTCGGTAAAACTTATTGCGAGAACGCCCGGTTGTGAATGGTGAAGGAAATCGATTGATTTTGTAGCACAAAATCTTCATCATGTGTGAGCCTCTGAGTGGAACGAGGAGATCGGTTGGACAGACCCAAATCTGTCTAGTTTCGCGCTATTGAACAAAAGCAAAAAACAAAAGGGGATGGTAATCTGCTGCGAAAATGGCAATGAAAATTGCGCAGAAAGCAAAGAGATTTCCGGGTGGCAGGACTCACCAAGCTGGATCCAAAGACACACGAACATTTCTGGCGTCTCAAAGCCATGGTAGTCTCGATGGATATGGTTCGGCCTGTCTTGTCTACGCCGCTGTCGTCGTATCTGAAATATGACAGTTCTCTCGGTCAGATGCAACTCGCTTTGGCTGCCTGCGCTGTGTATACATGTAGTGTCGTGCATTCAGCATACCATGTCGGCATTTAGAGCAGTACCAAATGTGAAAAAATCAGCGGCAGCAACTGTCGGTGAGCCCGCGAACGAAGGTAGGGAGGCGCTGTGGGATCTGTCCGCAATTTTTGTCCTCTCCCATGACATCGTGAGGCCGCCACTAGAAAATTGTTGGCACTTTTAATTGCCACTTAAAGGCTGCCGGGCGAAAATATGATTTAGCCACGTGCATTTTGCTGCACTGAAATGGAAAGGCAGGCGAGAACCATGCAGGCGATTCTTGGACAGAGAGTAACAGTACATCCGCCTCTGGGCGTCGTAGCATCTAAGCCACTAGCCTTGAGTACTCCAATCACACCGTGCAGCTTACATCAGCCAACGTGACGCTAGAGTCTTGTAGCTCTACAGTAGATGTTTCTGTATTATCATGCAGAAATATATGTTTTTTGAAATTTCCACTGGGATGAGATTTCCATTGAGTGGGGAGCATGCCGCATCTTGAAGGCAGCAATCTGTGGGAATGCATGCAAGTCACAAACATTACACTCGCCCAGTGCCATTCCGCCAGCTGTTGGGCCGGACAAATTCGAGTTTAAGGAGCTGCTGCACCTGGCTGGCTTGCCAGAGGGTAGCAATGAGTTTGGTGGCGCAGTGTGACTGTGTGCACAATATGCTAAGGGGTTCACCGCCCTTGGAAATTTCATCCTGCCTGTCCGGTGTTTCTTGAGGGCGGCAGGTGATTCTTCCATCATGGCCCCACTGCACCGGATCGCATTTCCTGGGGCATTTGGCGCAGTAAAACCCGGCCCTCGTCCAGTGTGCGTACTCGGGGGCGTTGTGTTCATTGTATGAGTCCCTCATCGAGATTGGCGCACCTATGTTGGAGCCCCGTCGGCTCAGGAAGCAGGACGAAGGCCTGTTCCAGTCTCTTCCCGCGATAGATGCGCTGCTGGGAGCATGGACGTATTCATGCGGTCCAAGAGATATGGAGTAGGGCTCGCGCTGCATGAAAGATACACGTCACTGGGGGAAATCCAAGACCAGGACAGACGAACGCAAAATGCGATGCGTTCCTCATGCAGGGGACTTTGCGAACATTTTGCATTTGCAAGGGGCAGCAGATTCTGTCCCGCCGATACTTCGCAGAAAGAAAACGTATGAAACACGGATAGAAAATGCCCCCACCGGAGTGCTCACTCCCGTTTTCTTGACAAAAAGGGAGTTGAATGGCACAAGGAGGGTTCTGGTGCACAAGGTGATAGTTACTGACGCGGGAAATTGTCGCGTGGGCCGCCGTGCCCAAACTCTGGAAGTCTGATATATGCCACAAACGCCATGCGGCTCGCCGCTCCCAGGAGGGTGATCCTCTGCGGGGAAGCTGCGGTTGCCTATACAGCTGCTGTGGTCTCACCCCGTGCGCGAGTCGCGTGTCTCCCCGCAGCATAACGAAGGGGGGTATCCATCGACCTGACTTCGAACGAACTATGGCGTATTCGTGGGGCCCGTCCACGGATTCTTCGGCAATCGACTTTTTACTGGCGTAAAATGAGTCTTGGAAATAGGTGTGTGTGTTGGTGTCCAGCTTGTCCAATTCTTTGCATCCGACGTTTCCCTCCTCTGGTGTGCATACCGACAGCGCAAAGAATGATCATGTGTCACGCGCATCAAATGGCTCATGCGGGGACACCTCTTCGTGCAACCATGTCCTGCACAAGGTTCCAGCCCACCAAAAGAACAGAAAGGCAAATTTCAGGAGTACTTTGGCCCACCAAAGTTTGTCAGAGCAGGCCGTCGAGCTGCAAGCTCTAACAGCCGTCTTTGGCCTGTTGTACCTGGCCCCAATTCATTTTGGACCTTAGATGCGCATTTGCTTATTTGCAGCAGCAATGCACCCACTCTCAAAATGGCGACAGATCGACATCTAGACTTGGAACAACTTTGGCGGCAATCAAAATGATGAACTCCCACAGAAAGTTAATTAACAGTCCACATCATCTGCCGCGGTGTCCGCAGCGCCGCACAGGGCTGCGCATTCAGGTGCCTGCTGATAGCTCCTGCGGATATGGTGCTTCGAGGATTCTGACCTGCTACCCCTCACCTGTTGTGGAAGTCCCTTGGATAAGGGTGTGATTTCCGTTTGGTGGTAATCTGTGAAAGCGTTTCCCCTTCGACATCGCCCCATGCTGGGTAGTCCACCACTGCGTGGAAGTGGAAGCAAGCGATTAGGTCAAACACACATTTCAATAGGAGCACACCACCAATGCTCGCATCAAGGCGTTGGCTGTCGGTGACTCAAACATTCGTGGCAGGAAGGCCAAGATGGCTTTATGTGCCTGGTTTGGAATGTGGATGCGCATGGCAGTATGTGTTTATTAGTCAACTGCGTTCCTTGATCCGTCGCCAAGGTACCTGGACGCCAAGCACTGACGTGTGTGAAACGACCGCGACATTAGTCTTGTGGATCGCCAAGGGAGGATGCCTTGCTATTACCGCAATTACATGCACAAATGGAACTCCGTGTCTGTCGCACCCTCGGGATCTGGCTTCACGAGCTGTGCTACGAAACGACATGAGAAACGTTGGACAGGAAGAGACGTCATCCGCATTGGGTGCACCTTTGGATCCGGTGAACTGTAGCTCAGAACGGTGGAAGGTTCCGTATTCCATTTGAACCTCATGGCGCCTGCAAACTGCTGTGGAGCAACGAAAATGGACTCTCAGAACGAAGCCAGTTGGCATGGGCATCTGTCAATCACACCGGAGGCGCCATTTTAATCCACGCATTTGGCAATACTCCCGCTGTCATTTAGCTGTGTAACTCAGGGGTCTTCCACCTTAGTTAGAGCTCTTGGATCAAACAGCACGGGAGATTGCGTGAAATGTGCGCTCGCGAAATTGTACAACATACTTTTCTCTGGACGAAAATAGGCCATCATCTGAATTCGTACATTGTGGTCTGTATAACCTGATAAAAATGGGGCAACTAGCACAGCAGTTTGGATGACCAGTCGATTGCACCATACTTGAAGCATCAATTGCCAGACGCCCATGGCATTCTTTGTGGACATGTGCTCTCCGCCTTTGCATCCAGGACTGGCGTAACAAAGATACTTGCTCTTGCCCAGGCAGTGGACGTCGGTTCAGTTGCAAGTTGTGTTTGTTCATGTCGCGGTTGTCTGTGTGGCTGCGGCGCTAGGTGCTGCTCCCGTTCCATGGTCTCGGGTGAGGACTGAACTATGCATGTTACAGTTTAGAAGCTACTTTTCATGGTGCGTGTTGTAACAGCCCAGCGGGCATACAGCCCGAGTCACGGCTGAATCCCGTTTCCCCCTGCTCTTCAGAACATACTGAACGGGGGCAGCAGGAAACAAGGGAAGCAAGCCGCCAATCCGGAACCAAATTTTGGGGTGCAATAGCCCAAGTCCAGCTGCCGCGAGTTCACGGGACAGAGGAGGAACGCTACCAGCCCTGGCGCTGACCTGTTCAGGAGCCCCCCAGCCACCTGTCCGTTGAGCGAAATGTGGAAAGAAGGTGACCGAACAGGAACCAGGTTCCAAACACCTCACACGTCACACGCCTTGACTGTGTGTTGACGGAGTGTGGCAGGGCCGTCGCCGACGTCCGAATTGTGGTGTTCTGGTTCGCTGTCCTGGGGTCGCCAAGGAACAACGTCGAGATGCCATGCCTCAGCGGACTGCCACGTCAAATTGTGTGACATTCGACAAGTACGGCAGCCTCCTGCGGGGTTCCACAGGACGTTGAAAACAACACGCTTCAATTCGATCTTCTCCATTCGAATTTAGGCATGTTGATTCATCGTATTGAATGCCGGCATTTCCGATAATGCCTCAAGGCACTCATGCCTCCCAGAAAACGTCAGGCGCCCATGGTAGGGGGGACGACCGCAAACGCCAAATGTGAGCACCTGTCAATTGCAGAACCCAGTGGACACATCAATACCAAGGTGCCCCATCCACAGCTGAATATTCATGCACATCATAAGCATTCCCTCCCCTCCGCCATCTCTGATCCATGTAACCATCTTTCGTCGCAAACACGCTAAGTAACTAAGTCAATTTCCACCAAGATGTGCTGCAGTTCATCGTTCCTGTGGTTGTGTAAATTCTATATCATAAGCGCCCTTCTCGGCTGCAACAGTCATTTATTTGTTAGCGAGCAAATGCATAGTCCTGAACAGGCAAGCACACATCGCTGCTCAAATCACCTCCGGCTACCTATGAGAAACCAGTGGCTGCTGCTGCTGTATCTAACCGTGGATATTATTGAGAACCAACCTGAGCACATGATCGAGTGAGCAACACGTCAAAACGAGAGGTAGGTGTGCCAAGGACTGCTTCTAGCTCTTCCACTGCAACAGGTTCCTTTTGCATCCTACATGATCAGTGCTCCCCAGAAACTGACTGTCATTTTATGTCAACATATCAATTGTCGATGCAACACAGCGCAATATGAATTTTTGTGGATTCAATGACAAAGCCGTTTTCGAAGTGCGTCAATCTTGACGAGGCACCCATCATCATGGTTTTTCTATCACCCATTGTGCAACAGCGGTGCATGAGGCAGTATTGGCAGAAGAAAGTGATTACCATATGTCAGTAGTCATAGCAGTCTGTCTACTGGGAATTTAGGGTGGTCAGCGAGAGTTTGGGGTCATGGGCTGGCAGGGCCAGGCCAAAAGTTCTCATATGGGTACTTCTCAACTGTGAGGCCACGATCCCAGCTGTAGCTGTTGCCCTGGAGTGAACTTGGTGTTGGCATGCACTGAATCCAGCCCATGTCATGCTGCATTGCAGCCAAAGATACTGCATGCCAGAGTCAGTTACAAATAGCACACAGTGCGCAGTCCCTTGAGCCCCAAGCTGCCCTCTTATACGCGAAAATATTCTTTCCTGCCAACACAACAACAAAGCCTGTTTGCACATGAATGTTAGTGTCTGAGGAGTCGGAAACATGTCAACCCGCAGCAACCTGTGGATCTGGATTTGCAATTGTCACAGTGGTGAAGAGCCCCAAGTTGCGATCTGCAGAGGTATGAACCAGTGGGCACTTACGAATAACGTTGAAGTTATGAAGACACCAATTTTTGAGTTGCAGAAGGAAACAAGAATGGACACAAATTGTAATTCCAGAATGCATGTTGTTGCAGAATGGCCTCCTCTTTTCTTCAATGCCAGCTGGAAAGTCCTTGAAGGGAGGCCATCTGCTGCACCCCAAGCCTCTGCTGCACTCCACCTCTTTACATCAGGACGCAAGGCTGGAAATGGCAAACAACCTTCTCCCCTTGTTGCTCTGCACCACGGAATGCGAAAAACACGTTCACATCAATGCGGACACAATGGTTGCGTTATTCGCAGCACAACAAACGTATACCGACTTTGGACGCGCACGCCCAACACTGTGGAAGTCCAAAGTTGCCAACTCTTTCTGGTGGAGCACGACGGGAGCTGATCTGGCGATCAGGTCGGATTGCCGGAACAACAAGTGGGTGCAATTTCTACGTCCCAACGGGAGGGCCCGCTGCAATCCGATGTTCAAAGGTCGACTTCCCTGCCAACACCGAACAGGACCGCCATGACCGAGCTGGGAGAATTCTGACCGAAACATGCTGCTCTCCGACTCGTGCGGCCCCAGGCTGTGAAGGCAAACGCAGCGACAAACTGTCCTGCTGCCTGCTACTAGGGGCGCGGACAGGGGCGAAGTCGGAGCCTTTGTTTCTTTTGCGTTAAGGCGCGAGCGATGCGATGTGCCGTGGGGGCGTGCACCATTGCGTTGTACCCGCTTCCGCCGCTTTGCGTGGCAGCCAACAGAGGGCGCATGTCTTCACCAACAAGCCTCCTGAGCTAGGGGCGCTGCCGACCGGTGTTCCGTCCGGCCCTTTGCTCCGCAGCGACAGCCCCGCGCCGTCCTGCCCCGCCCCGTTGAGCGTCCGTCAGCGAATCCATCGGAACCAGGGGAGGGGCTGAAGGCGGTGCGACATCAATGACGTGGCAGTCGGTTCCGCCAAACCTGCCGCTTGACTCTGCAGAGTCGAGAACAAATAGAGGAATCTGGTGGGGCAAGATCAGGTTTTCCCCTATCCGCTCCTCGGGAGGGCCTGCCTTGAGAGCCAGGGTTGGTGTCGGGCAAGCCCGCAGGCGTACGCAGGGGCCGCACTGTTGGTAGTTCGCCTCAAAGGTGCGGTCGGGTGCCGTGTTGGCGCGGACTGCCGCGGCACAGGCATTCGAAAATTGGCGGCCAGGGCTCTGGTGCCCAATGGGCCCGCGCGGCTGTTTTTGCCCGTCGTCTTCGGCCCTTGCTCGAACCAGCTTGTGGGGTTGCCAATTGCTTGTTCATCCCTCTTGACGAGCCCGTTGAGGGCCATCCGGCGCAGCTCCCGCGGCGTTGTGGTCGCTGCCCTGCCCGACGGGCGTTGCGTTGCGGCCAGCTGGCCGTTGCACGGCTCGCCGCCTCGCCAGGCGGATTCGGTGGCTGCCAGCCTCCCTGCGCTCCCGTCAGCCGCGGAAGCCGCGGCGGAACGGAACCGTTACTCGGCAATGGCGAAGGGGTGCCTTGTGTCTATTCGGGCCGTCTGCAGCCCAGCGACTGTGGGCTTGGGCTGCAGGGTGTGGCGGCGTGTGGACTGCTCTCGCAGCGCACCAGAGGAAAGGCTCTGCAGCACATGGGCGTTGCTATTTGTCGTTGACGCCTTTGTTTCTCCTGCAGTGTCCGCACAGATGCCGCTGTACGCTCACCCGAATGGCTCTTGCTGTGGTAACCCTCGCACCTCTGGTTGGCCGCTTCGTAGCATGAGCGGCGAACACAAGGATTGTGCTGCGCTCCAGGCGTCGCGTGTGTGCTAGAGACGGCTGCCATCGCTTGGGATGGATTGCGGAATTGGGCCTGAAGGCTTGTAGTCTCAATGCAGGTCAGTGGCCTTGTGGTCGACGAAGGACTGATGTCGTGGGCTCCGCAAGGAAGCGGCTGGGCTGGAGCCCCTGGCGGCCAGGATGAGCTGGCGGCCCGCCTTGGTCAACTCGCGCTGCGCGCTGGCGCTGGCAGCGACCCATCGCACATGGTGTCCGCAGGCACGCATCCCCCAGCCCTGGCCTCGGAGCACCTGCTGTCCCAAGCAAGACATAACCACTTCTATCAAGGGTCCGGGCTGCAGGCTTTGCCTGTGCAAGGCGGTGTCCACTTATCGAATATGAAGCAGGCAAGACTGCCTCTGAGTGTCAGGGGAGGGGCCAACTCTGTGCCTGTGGTGAATGCTGGCTTGTTGCACGCTGCACACCTTGGTGGTGGACGGGTTGGGACTGGGCTTCCGCTGGGTGTGGACCGCCACTCGCGAGCTGCAGCACAAGGCATCAACTTGCCAGGCTCGCAGCAGCACAGCCAGGCAGCGCTCCTGGCTCTGCAGAGCCAGCTGGCTGCTCAACTGCAGCAGCAGGGGTACACAGGTGAGGTTGGATTGGCGCCCACTCTGTCCAACTGCCCATGCCATAGTTTCACCTGTTCTTCTGTGTTGAGGAATGTGTGGTTGTCGGTTTTTGTGCAGGTACGATCGCGGCTGTCCCTTCGATGGTGCAGCAACCACCATTGATGTATGGCCAGATGCCCACTGCTGCGGCAGCAAATCAGGCGAATATGATCGCCGCAGCTGCGGCGACCGCAGCAGCACAAGTAACAAGCATGCGGACTGCAGCAGGCCTTGCAGGTGAGACTGTTGCACCCAAGCGAAGCATCCAAACTTCCCGTACTGTGCATCACAAATTCTAAGCCCAGGCCTGCTGCTCCCGTTTGCAGTCTAAATCATTGTGTGTGGCGTTCTGTGTTACGCAGCACGAACTTCGGTTGGCACGGGTCAAGTCAAGCGACAGATGCTTGATGCGGATTTGCCAGGCGTAGGCCAGAGAATTGCTTGGAATGCGAATGGCCTTTCCCAGGGGTCGTTTCAGGCGCCAAGCAGTGCGCAGAATGCGCTGCAGGGATCACTGGTCTCTCAGCTTGCTCTTGGTGGGGCTGCTGGACTGCAGCTGCAGCAGCTTGCCCAGGGTGCAGGCCTAGGGCATGGCGTGGGTCCTGCTCTGAACAATGGCAGGGCTGAGTTGGGTCTCGGGACACTTGGACAGTTGGGGGTAGGGGTTTGGGGGCAGGGCATCACTTCCCAAGCCGGTGTTACAGCGGTTGAAAACCTGCAGACTGCAGGCCTTCATGCACCGTCGATAATGGCTACTGCTCCGATGCTGCCCATTTTGGGGGAAGACCTTGCAAAGCCGACAATGCACCAAAGCCAGGGAGGGTTGACAGGCCTTGCCCCAGGAGGCCTTCGCTTGCTGCATTCGGCTCCAACAGCGTTGCAGTCGGCAGCGTCTCTGGATTCTTCGTCTGTGAAGTCTTGCGATACAGGAGTGACAGTGGGGAGCACTGCTGGTGGTTCCCCTAAGTTATTGTCAGACCTGCATGCCCAGAAGGTCAAAGCTGCCGATGGGGCAGCAACCTCTGCGGCGATGGGAGCCCTTGATGTTTCCACCTTGACTCAAGCACAGGTGAATGCTCTTATGAATGCACAGACTGAGGAGATCCGCCTGTTGGCTGCACAGCTTGGTTTTTTGGGCCGACCTTCTGCTGTCTCTACTGCCGTGTCAAGTGGCCCTGCTGCGGGCGTTCCTGTGTCAGGTGTGGCACAGTCAGGCAGCGGAGGCGGCGCACACAGGGAGAGGGATGTGAGCACCTTGAAGACACTGGGCCAGATGCTGGCCAGAACGGGGAACACTGTGGAGAGTGCAGTGCAGACGGGGCTCCTTGGGGGGTGTAATGCTGAGGATGTGAAGGTTGTGTGGGAGGCATATGCTGTTGAGTTGGCTGGGATAAAGCCAGCCGCCAGCCTGGGGTCCGCGTGGCGTGTTGAGCTGCCGAAGGGCAGACACCTGGGCACCTCAGTGCTGTCAGCTTCTAACCTTGTTGCACAGCCTGCAACCCGTGAGAACGTGGGTGGGGTGATCGGGGATAAGAGGAATACCCTTAGTCAGGTAGGGGATGCAGCAGTTCCTCCCCAATCGTCAGTTGTCGCTGGAGCTGCAAACACCTCAGCAGGCACACCTGCCACGTGTGAGCTAGATGGCCCTCCGCTGGCCACTCAGCCAGAGGAGGAAGAAGGGGAACCCAACTGGGACGAAGTGTTTGAGACTGGAGAAAACATGGTGCCATCCCAGGTCATTTCTGCCGTGAATGATGGAACCGTAGATCTCACAACCGCTGGTTTGAAGATGCCCTCTGAAGGGGCCTTCAATGCCTTCAGTTATGGGTTTTTTGGTGAGACTGGGGATTCTTGTGGGGAGTTGCTGGAGGACGACTTGGAAGCTCTTGAGAAACAAGAGAGTGGCGACGTTGTTGACGCTGATGATGGCGAACAAAACCCCACAGTGTGGGAGACATTGGCAGGAGAAGGGGAAGAACTTCACAGCGAACCAGTGAAGGAATCCCAAGGTGTTGACACAGAAGATGAAAACAAGCAGGGGCTGGGAAAAACAAAGGGTGACGGATCATGTGTTCAGGCAGGCGGGGATACTGCACTTGCCGACGTGGTGAGCAGCATGTCTGCCAGCTTAGTACAGGCTAAGCCAATGTAAGCAACGGGAGGCATGTGATATGGCTTTTGTGTGGCGTTGTGAAGACAAGGCCAACTGCAAATTTTGGTTTTCTGGAGATTAGGGTATGAGGGCTAGTACCAATTTGATTTAGGTGGTGTGGGATCTTGTTGAAGGCCAGGTGCGGGTGGACAGAGGGTGGCTTGTGTACAATACAGTGGTGCTGATGGCGATGCCTGTCTGATGCTGCGGGAGGATCAAGGCTGTGTATGCTGCACAGCACTGCAGGACAGAGCTCCTTTGCCACAATACCCGGTGGCAACGAGAAGGTATCTGCAAGATCATGCAAGTTCAGTCCAGGATTGGGACATTACGAAGCTTGGCTATGGCAGCCAATTTAGCCGCAGTGCTGAGTACCAAGATTGCCGGTGTAAGTTTGGGGCCACCATGGTTTTGGGTGTTTTCTGGTTACTGGGTTCCACATGAGCTTGTGCCCTGGTGATCAATTTTTTTTCCCATTTAATTCATTTGGGATGTTGCATCCCTTCTGCAGCGGGGAGGTTTGGTGGTGTTAAGAGACGGGGCTTGACGAGCATAGAGTGAGAAGGGGTCGCAAGAACGAGCACCGTTATGGAAGACATTTGTTTTTTTATTGCATGCTAGTCAGGTTGTGAATTTCGTGTTCTTGAACTGGGTGACAGTTGAGGATGGCCTTGTAGCTTGTGTGAGAATTGGGTTAATTCGTTGTTTTGAACAAGGTCTGCAAGAGACGCTGCGGGCCAGTGTGTTTGTGCCTACAGAAAAAGGGATATGCATTAAAGAAAAGAAAAAAAACGCTGATATGACCGGTATTGTGGAGTGTGTGCTTGTGTCTTTGTGCATGTGTTCGTTAGCACAATTCAGAAGATTTAATTTTCGATTGTCCAACGTGCTGAGGGCATTTGTTTCATTTTTAGGCACATCTATCTTTTGGTTTGGTGGAGATTTGTTATTGAGGGCCATGTCCAGGAGTGGTCCCACTACATGGCAAGCCTGGCCCTTGTGAGCCTGGTGGATGTGCAGTGGCCAATTCATTGGAACGTGGCGTTCGTGTATTTTTGGGGCTCGGGGCTGGGGGCGATGGTGTGGGATGCACAGGACTGCCGGCTTGCTGATGGGATGTCAGATTTCTGGTTGGGCAAGGCCAGTTGGGCAACCAGCTGCCAGCCTCAGCGTCCATGGGTGGGTCGTTTTATCATCCCGACCTTGTTTGGGGCTTGTGATTCGAACAAATGCAACGGTAGAGGGGGCCTTGTGGAGGGCAATAAGACTTGAGGGTCTTAAGAGTCATGGTGCCACTGTATGTGCATGTACGTAATGGTTCTTTTGTGGGGCACAAATGACGTCAATGAATGGGGTGAACGTTCAGGTCTTGTGGAAAAGAGCATTTTTTGGTGCGCAAGACTTGGGCGATACTGTAAGAATGGGCGTGACGCGATGCTCGTTCAATTTGGGTATGTTCAACGTGCCCTTGCAGTTCCGCTTTGGAATTTCAGTGTCCGAGACGAACATGGCACGAGTTTGAAGAAGGACGCTCGGGCATGTGAGCGAGGTGCACTTGAGGTGGTCGTTAACGGTGTCGCCACAACACATTCCCAGGGCTTCACATTTATCTCCTCTCGAAAAGCAACTTCAGCCTTACAAGGCTGCTTCGTGCCGTTCTCCATGCTGCGACGTGTTTCCGGAAACTCCTTGCTGAGTTCAGCCCCACCTACTTGTAAGGGTGATACTACAATTGGATGGTGCTATTGTGCAAAGTTCGAGCACAATGCTGTAATTATGGAATGTTAACACGTTAACGTTGGGAATGGCTGCCTTGAGTGTCACGCTTAGCATCAAATTGATGCTAGGCTACCCCCATCTGCAAACCCAACCCGTGTATCCTTCAACCTCATGTGAGTGTCCTGAAGAGACAAGACGTGCAGTGCTGAATTGGGGTACACAACAAACCAAGGACAGTACCAAGAAAGTTCTTGTTCAACAGTTCCTTCCTGTGAGGGTTGTTGCAGTACGTCTCCGCCCGGCCCTTGATACGTGCCCATGGGCTGGCTCCCACAGCGTGCTGACAAATGGGGCCCTACTCACGCCCCAACCTCGGTTCGAAAGCTGGCCCCGGCCCTCCGCGCTGTACCGCAACAATGTGGCACGGTCAAACGTCCTACCTGCCATTCAATGTGACCAGCTGCTGTGCAGCAAACCAGCTGCGCCACCCACACAGTGCGAGTGCCAGCCTGATTTCAAGACACACTGGCCAACGCTCCCATAGCAGACGCATGATCGTCAATGTGCTGTTGAGGGCACACTCCCACGATGATACATGTCATCTCCTGTCCCACCCACAGCCTCTTCCCCTTAGATGCCATTCACCAATAGGCAGCAACTAGCCGATGGACTCTGATCAAGGCATCGATCGCCAACGGCAGCTGGAGAATGCCACCAAGCATCCACAGCCGATCACCGGCATATGTCCACTGCGAGCAGCTGTCCTCCAGGCCATCAATGGACTACCCACCCTTATTGCCACCTGTCCCATGGCCTCGCACCGAGTTACAGCAAACCACCAAAACTGCAATGTCTGGCTCGGGGCACAGCTTCAGACATGAAAACTGGCATTCGCAGGTTTTCTGCAAACAACGAAGGCTGCCCCGGCATCTTGCTGCCCAATTTGGAAGCTGCTGCAACCTCAAAATCTCTTGGCGTCCACAGTCTCGACACCCTCTCCCCACCAGCATCATGGAGCCCTAAACCTGCTGAGATCAATACCGTGCTTTCTCTCAAGCAAATATGCCTGATGCATCTGTCCAAATAAACACACAAGGAAACAGGGGGGAGGATTTCAACCAACTGCACATGCACGTCCACACCATAGCCACACATATCTCTCGGTACCCTCATCCACTTCAGCAATCCGTCTGCCTGTCTACCACAAGAGTTTCCAAACTGCAGCTCAAGCCACTGCCAAGCCGATCAAAAGTAGCCAACCTCACAGAAATCGTACCCATGCTACCCGCTCCTGCCCTCCCACCCTCAAGACGAAGTCCAACGTTGCTCTCATCAATGAGTGTGAACCCTTTCCATGGCTGAGCATTGGCAATCAAACCCAAGCCTCCACAAACTCCAGGGACACAACACAAAGCCTGCAAAGCCCCTGCATGACTCACACTGGCAGAGACGCCCACAGGCAACAATTGGGAGAGAGGGGTGGCACGCTTCGGCAAGGGCGCAAAGCGGGAAGCGCCCTGGGCGGCGCTCCCATCCCTCCCAGGGCGGCGCTCCCATCCCTCCCAGGGCCCGTTCGACTACTGAACATCAGAACACATACTGCCTGATGTGGTACCCGGTCTTCCACTGGTAATTTTGGACCACCTGCCTCAGTGTGAGGAACGCCACCATCACAGCAGTGTAGAAGGCAGCCCTCCGTCCGTTCTTGGACTCCAGCATCGGCACCCCGTACGTCATGGCCACCGTGGCGCCGGCGAACAGCAGGTACAGCGTGCCCATAACGAATCCCTCCGCTCCCAGCTGCTGCGAGTGCCCGGGGTAGAAGTACTCCACCTTGCCGTCGGGCTTGGGCAGTGCGAAGGGCACGTTGCGGATGATGTTGAACATGCCGCCCGAGGTGGCGAACCAGCACACCGCCAGCGTCCCCGAGAGGTAGATCAGCGGGTGGCGCACCCAGGACATGTAGTACAGCCGGTAGGCCACCCCGGCGCCCGCGAACAGGGTCACCAGGGCCAAGATCCCGAAAAACGGCGACTGCAAGATCGACCTGCGCTCGATCTCGTCCACCCCTAGGCCTGTCTTCGCCGCCACGAACTCCGCGATCGCCTCCGCGGGCCACGGGTACTTGGGGTGGTCCTTCATCGACATCCGGTCGCCCTCTGGCACCCCGATGGGCCCGGAGCGGCCCACGGCGAACCCCGGCGCCACGTGGAAGATGAAAGGCAGGGAGTCGGCGCCCAGCCGCTCGAAGATCTCCTTGCTCTCCCTGAACTCCATCTCCGCGAAGAAGACGCGCCCCGCGGCATCACCCGCGCCATGCTGCCCCCTGTAAGCGCTTGCCGCCAGGCCAAACTCCGCCCTCAGCTGCTTCAGCTTCAGGCTGGGCTTGTCCATCAGGTGGCGCGCCGTGAGCATGAACACCAGGGAGTAGGGCCGCCTGGCGCTGGTGGCGTACTTGGCGAACAGCGTGGGGCTGAAGTGGATAACGCCGTCGGAAGACGACCGCTGCAGGCGCAACAGCCCCGCGACCTGGCACAACAAACGGGAAAGCGTCTTATCGGAGGTGTGGATCGGGTGGAAGGCCCTTTGAGAAGAAAACCGATGGACACCAGGGGTGAGAGGACGGGCGTGTGTGGAAATGAGGTCACCTCTTCGGCATCTGGGTCGCCGTCGCCGGAGGCGCAGGCCAGGGCCGCGACCAGGAGGAGCGCCAAGGCCGCCGGCAGCCTGCGGACGGGGGCCGACGCCATGGACGGCCACCGGAGCGGCCCACCGCGGGGCGAGAAAGAGGAGGTGCGTGGGCGGCGTCCCTGCGGGTTCCCTGGGGCCTGGTCGCTGATTTGAAGGAGGCCCAAGCCGTGTTCTTCAGGCGGCATCGAATTTTATGCTGCTGTTTGGCATTGATTGATGTGGCGATTTTCTGAGTACCCCGCCTGAACCGCGTACTTTGACATTAGCAACACCATGTTAACCTGATTACGGGGATTGATAGGCGTTGGGATACTTGATAGTAATCATGTAGACTGTAAGATGTGCCCTGGCCATACAAGGGCGCAGTGACAGTTCTGAGAGTGTGTGATGCCTATGAGACGCTGTTCGCAACACTGCATAATGACCACCGTTTCACTGGATGGATCACTTATGCATTATGGTATGCGACTTGTACATATTTGTACATTACCACTGAGTGTATGGGCTCTTTTGACATATGTTTTATGAAGTGGGTTGCATTGTGGTGATGAATGGGCATCTCTGAAGTGCGGTATGGCTGGTTGATGATGGATGATGGTCCTTGTCACATGAAAAGGAAAGTTCTGTGGGTGCAAGGAAAATTCGAATTGTTCGGTTGCGGGGGTCGTTGCTGCCGCCGGCAAGGCTCTTCGTTGTGGGAAGGGTGAACAAATATGTAAGCCCCGGCGGTTTGTGTGTGGTGTGGCCTGCGTCTGGCTGTGTGCCAACGCCGTTGAAGCATCGGCGATCGTGGATTCGCGCTTCCCGTGTGCACTCCAAAGGGGGCCGTTTGAATCGCATCAACGGCCATTCCTTCAAGAACGCTGTACTAGAAGTTTTGGAGAAGCCAACTGCCCTTGGAAGACTGAACCGGCCACCGTGATGACCAGAGCTGACCCATGACGAGACGGCGAACCCTACGGTGCCTCGACTGGGCCGCTGGAAAGGCCCAGATGACAGACTGGACTACTGAGGAAATAATGGAGAAGTAAGAAACATGCCCCGTCCTGAGAAACGGAGCTCCCAGATTAGGAGAAGTGCCGCTCGGCTGGAAACGCCCCAGGTTGACAACTGATGCGTCTGACTTACCATGGGAATGCCAGAAACGAGGCTGGGAGTACTTAAGGAGCCAGGACTTGCCGGGGTAACGCACCCACGCGAGGAATAGTACTGTGCGCGGGCTAACTATGGCGGGTGCCGCACCCTACGCTATGCCGCGGCATGAGGAGTCAACTCTTGATGGGAGATATGGTAGATTCGGAGCGGGATGATGCAGAGAGTTGGGCGCGGTACGATCCGTTTGGGCTAGGTAATTCGGGCCAGTACTTAGTGCGGGGCGTTGGTATTGCGGAGCTTGGGTAATGCACCCGGCCGCTTAGGCAGGGTAAGGAACCCTGGGTAATTTGGGCCAGTACTTAGTGCGGGGCGTTGGTATTGCGGAGCTTGGGTAACGCACCCGGCGGCTTGGGCAGGGTAAGGAACCCTGGGTATCGCAGGTTAGTACTTAGACCAGAGTGGCCGGTGTGTTAAGACGCGGGTAGCGCACCCAAGGAAAAGGTGCAATGGTACCTTGTATGGAAGTGACGGGACCTTTCACAGGAACCCTGGTAACGGTGCCGCACCAGCGGCTTGGGTATTTAATGACACACGGCTTTCCTTGTAACGAACAAGAACTGCGATCTTTGGGCCCACCTCGTTGTTGTGTGTGTATCCTTCGGGGATTGTACCCCGTTGAGTGGAGAACATGCCACACTGACAGACGCCCATTGTGGGTGCACCTTGCCATCGAGTTCAGCTCGATCGGGCAAGCATCCATTTCGTGCGTGACCGGTCCGTTGCCAGAAGATTCGCCATCTGGACGCCAATTCCGCGGTGGTTCGTGGCTCGACGCCACAATTGACGCCTGTTTGTGGAAGGTCGGGCATTGAACGCCGCGGGAAGGCATTACAACGAACAGCTGGAGTGCACATACAAGAGCCAAGGCGTCATTGTCCGTGAAAAGTTAACGGAATGGGCCACATGCTAAACTAACGGCAATCAGCGTCTCATATCAAGTAAAGGATAACTGTGCAGCGAACTGTGCATGGACACTGACCATGGACATGTAGAACAGCTTCAACAATGTGAGCAAGTGCCACATCTCTGTGCATGATGGCTAGCGCTGGGTGCATGAAGTGGAGTCTCTGCATGGGGCCGACGTTGGAAACGCTGGCGAAACATGTCCATGTATGTTGGTGAGCCAAAAAACGCTTTTTCAGCGCCTGCACCATCGAGGGACATGCCAGACCAACATCTAGGACCCCAGAAAACCAACGATTTGCGGCTTATACTGAGAATGCGCAGCTTTCCCTATCCCCTCCAATGCCGTTTGGTTAACAACAGATCGTCCTCAAGCTGCCTTAAATTGAGCACAACCTAGTTCCGCACCAACTTGCACTACTTGTGCGCCGACTGTTCGACTTTCGTGCCCATAATTTCGCACACGTCCAGATTGGCAGATGGGCAAGTTTGAGACACGCACATGGGACGCACCGCATCGCCTCTGAACGCACCTACATTCCCAGTTCCTTGAGAGTGCCTTTGGCAGTTGAATCACAGCTTCAACGGGCTTCATGTTCAGCGTCACACACTCCACCCAACTTAGGGATCCCACAACGGAAGATGCTTGTCCACAATATTGTTGGTGGTCAGGGTTTGGTGACACAGATGGTGGCTGCTTTTGTCACTTGTCTCCAGGGACCATGAATGCATATGTCTGCGTTAACATGCATAATATGCAGATATGGCTGTGCATGCTGTGACTGTTGCGCAGCTGCCCATGTTTAGTTTGTGTTAGAATGCATATTATGATCGTTGTGTGCAGGGCGCTGGAAAGTGGACGACATTCTAGACCGAAGAGCCCGCAACCTGAACCCAGCACTTCATCACGTGGACAGGCATGGAAACTGTCTCGCTATGCAGTTGGCAGACGACCTGAAAGGCATGAGCAGAAAGCCCAACAGATAGCAAGCCAGGACGTGCATGATGGGCCCCATGTTGCTGTGATCCAGTCATTGACGGGATGGTCATGCACGTGTTAACTGGTGAAATGGTTTCATGCTGTCGTGGGGTCGATAATCGATTTCCAACTCTGTTTCGCGCTATTCAACAGGGCACCAGGCCAACAGGTGGGCAGGCCAGTCCCCCAAAGACAAAGCCACACACAAAGACATCGACCTTGTTACCATGGTACATAAGACGCAGTGCACAGCTTCACTCTCAGTCTCCATTCAAATTCACCTGTGCACATCAAACGGGTAGCATACTAAAGGCAGTGGAGCAGGGAGCAGCGATCACCTCAAGAGTATCTCAAAACATTGCCCCACTCGTAATGCCTACCCATTATCAAAACACCACCTTCGCACTTGAAATGTGTTCTGCTGCACGGGCCAGCAACGAAGAGGTTCCCTACTTACTACCTCAGGCTGCTCTGACTAACTGCCAGGTACCAAGATCTGTGACAACCATGAAACGAACCCAGATCTGAACTCCCTGCACAGTCACCACCAGGTCTTGAGGGTTCCTTCTTGGGTAAGCATCTGTGCTCCTGCCCTGCACAGCCGCCAGCACCGAATGTCCAGGGATGGTATTCTCAAGCGGCGCCGTGTTCACAGGCTACACCTTCAATGCTGCCTGCAGAGTGGTGTTCATCGCATTTTGCGCAAAGTCTGAGACTGCCTTCTTGGCCTCCCTGGAGCATCTGAAATATCCCCACAGATTGGCTGCACCGAGCAGCAGAGCCATTGCCACGACGAGGAGCCACTTCCATTTCAGTGAAATGACAACGTAAAGCCCATAGAGCGTCCACAGTACAACATTTCCCACCAGACCCGCCCAAAACACTATCTTGTCCGTCCCATTTACCCCGCGCTGGCCTTCCTGGAGACTCTCAAACCGCCATCCATCCTCTTGCCCATCCTCCGAGACGTCGTTCCACCACCGCAATCCCACCAGCAGCCTGCCGGTCACATTCTTGACCACCCAGAAATCGGCGCAGAGGAGTATCAGCAGCCCCACGAAGTTGCCCGTGAATCCATAAGGCGAGAGTTGTACCAGTGGCAGCCACACCAAAGCAACGATCTTGAAGACCAAGTGGAAGAAGCGTGCGACCGGGTGGCTTGGGGAGTTCCCCGCATCCTGTGCCCCATCTCCCTGGGCCATGGCTGCCCGGCAGCTTCACAGGCCCCAATGCACTCAACGGGGATGTGCAGCAGCACAGAGCGGCGGCGGTTGACGATGGCCAACCGGAGAGGCGTCCGTGTGAGGAAACACGCCGTCAACGTTGGAAGCACGCGGACCTTCCAGCCCGGGAAGCGGGGAGGAGGGTGGCCCAGCAAACAAGCACCCGTGACCACCGGCGTCAGCACCCCTAATGCCCCCCTGGCATTAGTTAGGAATGCCCACCCCTGACCTTCCCCCAGTGCGGTTCCTGCCCAGTCGAGTTTGCGGCAGCCGTGCTGTTGCCAGCGACTTGCGTGTGCAGCAGGGCAACCGGCGCGACAACCCCCGCGGGATTGGGCGGCAGGATGTCGAGCGGGGCGGCGAGCTCTGCGTCGGCGTACTGGCGAGTGGCGGGCATGTCCTACCTCAAATACGCCAACCTGTGCGCGGATATGGTCAGGGCCTCGGTCAAGGAGCCCCTGAAGGCGGAGGCCAAGCTCAGGGAGACGGTGTACTTTCGCTCGGCGCCCTGGAAGGATGGGAAGCCGGAGAAGCAAGGTGGGCGGGGTCAGAGCGGCTCGCGCTGCGTCGCAGCTCTGTGATCGCGTTGGTTCTTTGGCACGCAGAGCGGTGGACCTCGTCACTCGCATTCTCGCAAAGGTCTGGTTTCGGACGGCAGATGCACCTATACTGTGCCGGGGCTTAGATCCAGGAAGTTCGCCAGACAGACCAGCGGCATGGTGCAGTGGCTAGTTGCGGATGTGGTGGTGTTCGGATGGCGAGCCGGGACCCAGACTGGAGTGCGCCATTGTGAGCAGCTGTGACATGTTCAGTGCACTTTGAGGCATGCTCATCCTCGTTAGAAATGCTCCATGGGACGCCACTGGAGCATCAATATAACCCCCCCCCAATTAACTCAGCTGGCATATTTCTTTGCCGCCTTCTGCTCATTGCTGGATAGTAGCCTCACAATTCAGGGACACTGGGTTTCTCTGTTGTGCTGTTGGATGGATGGACCCCTTGAATCTCAATCCTACGGAAACAAGGCTCCGTAAATAGGGCATGACAGTATCACACCTTCACTGCAGCCCCCTTGTGAAAAATATATTTTGAAATGGTTCCTGATGTGCACCCATCTGTGTTGTCCTTGCTGGTATACCATTCGTGTCCCTGTCATGGACTTAGATGCCTGTTAAGAAGTGTCGATTGGCAGCACTGCGCAAGAGGGCTTGCTGAGAGAGCACAAAAGCCTTGCAGTTTGTTCCATCACTGGCAAGGTGTGGCACAGCAGGATGGAAGAAGTCTGTGCAATTTCCAGCGTTCCTCTGTGTTGTTGGGTTCCTTTATGTGTCTCTAGATGCTCAGGCTGCCCTTTTGCCTCTGTGGGATATCCCTGCTTGCGTTTTCTTGGAAAAGAGTACCCAGCTCATGGTGTGCACAGGTTGTTGCTGCCCCCCCCCCAGTAGTAACTTCCATGACTATGTGTTAGTAATGTTAAGTTGCCTGAGTTGTGCTGCCTGTCCCACATCCGGTTGGCAGTGAGGACGTGTAGCTACAGCCGCGAGCACTGCACAGCAGCAGGGCAACTGTCTGCAGATATGGAGTGCGCTGGGCCAAGGCTTGTGTGGCAGTCGCTTGTTAAATTGCTCTCCTGGGAATACGTTGGGGATCAGTTTGCCACAAGACAGTGCCACTGATTTTGGCAGCCATGCACATCATTCACATAATAGTGCCAGCCAGATCTGGTTTCCCACACTTTTGAGTCTCTAACCAGCTTTTACAGATTGAAAGTGCCACAGTGTTCTTTGCTAAGGTTCAGTTGCTGAGGCAGGTGCATGATTGTTGTTAGACAGTGCTGTTGTGATTTGCTAGTACTATGCATGGACACCAGTGATAGCCATGCTATATGAGAAGGTGAAAGCCCAAGATGGTAATCGAAAGGAGAACTGATTCCTGTAGTTGCCAAAACCACCCGCAGGCCAAGAAGCCCACAGGTTACGCATAGAGGTGCTGCCTTTGAAGCAATGGCATTGGCCAGTCAGCATACTGAAATACCCATGCACATAACATGGTCTATGTGTGCTACTGTGTGTGTGCTCATGTGGCCTCCCTGCCTGTGTAATGCGGCATCGTTGTGCTGAGTGCCTGGCTTCTGTGTGCAGTTGTCACCGATCTACAGGAGGGTGTGTCCAAGTGAGATCTACAGATGGTGCAGCAACATCTAGCAGATTCTGGTGCTGCTTAACTGCATGGCAGATGTTGGAATAGCCTCGGAGTGACTGAGATGCTGATTCAGCATTCTGCTGCTAAGCCTCCAATGCAGCCAGATGACGGATGGAGGTGCTCATTTAGCATCTGATGCACAGGACATGTGATATGGAGCTCATTTAATCACCAAATCAAACACTCTGCAGTGCAGTCACAGAAGATGCGTCGTGTGGTTGCAGAACGAGTTTCGCACCTTGCAGATCATAGTGAACTTTGGAAGAAGAACGCGCCCTGGTTCCTCAGGGCAGTGAACGTGCAGTTATGGGGCCCAACGTTGAAGTTCATCTGGTCCCAGTGCCTTATTAGGGTCAATACCCCAATTCCCTGCAAGTAGCCTGTTGCAGCTCTGAATTGGCGCCTGAGCACCCAGTGCTTGGCCAATATCCCAGTGCACCGCCCCGATCTCGTTGATTCTGCAACGGGTTGGAGATGGTTGGACACAAATGGCGCATGGCGTGAGTCACTGCCTAACGACCTAGCAGGACCATTTCACTTGGGCTGTGTTTGTATTGGACTACTTTGAAGCATATTCCCGCAACCATAGTTGTGTGGGCTGCCCCAAAAAAGCTACTGTGAAGGGAAGGCAACGGAGGGCCAATTCGTCATGTAAATGGCACCAAAAGCTTGTGTTTTGGATGAATGGATGACCTTGGGCACAACAACATTGCATCGCAACGCCGGTTTTGGGCTTGGACCCCGTTTTATGCCCATAATCGCCAAGTTGCGATGTGTCCACAGACTCGATTGTAGGGAAGTCCGCTGAGTGCGTGTTGGAATTTATACTGAAAGGCCCCGGGCTTGGCCTTCCCGGATGGAGCAGTGTCGGAGGGCGACGGTGGGGCAACCACTTGGCGTTTGGCGATGTACAGATTTTAAGACCGGCATCAAATAACTAATTGACATTGTTGGCCATTCAAATTGAGGTGCCGATTCAAACCATCAGCACAGCCCACCTAATCGTCGCCCTTGGCGGAAACCCATTGACAGGATACTTTACTTCATAGTTAGCTTCAGCACCAAAATTGGGTGTGTAGGAACTCTGCTGATAAAAATGCACTGCGTACTGTCCACAACAAGAATCCTACCCATGGACCCTGATCTTAAGACTGCATGGCGGCGCGCCGCTATACCTGACACATTGTGGGAACCAAGGGGCAGACTTTGGAAACAACAAGCGTTGTGTATATTGGTCAGAGTCCAGCTAAACCTCTGACAGATATCCATGGGAATAAACGCACAGGTCCTGAGCTGGACTCGGCCAAACTTGTCTCGGCCCTCAGCCCAGCCCAAGCTATAGTGCAAGTCGACCCATCGCAAAGCCACCTGCCCACGATAGCAATCAATTCTTTATTGCCAAGCCCACATGAGACCAGCAAGTCCTCCCAGTTTCCTCACCTGGACCCATTTGCATCCAATTTAGCCAGGGCTGCTTAAATTGGCACGTCCTGTCAATAGCGCATTCTTTCGGATGCACTGCTCCTGCACGCCCACCTAGCACAAGCAGAATGGGCTGAATCGAGCCCATCTGGCATAACACTTCACCCTGGGAGAATTTGCCTATGGGTTTGACAACGAGGTTGACAGTGGCTTTATTCTTTTGCAACAGTCATGTCCTTGTCCCAGTTATTTGGATCCAAATCATTTACAACAGGCCACAGGCCAATGGGGCCAGGGTTGCAGCTTACAGTCCAGCTGATTTGCGCCTCACACTGACCACAAAAAATGGCAAGGGGAAACATCCAATACCAGAGTCCGCGGTGGGCTGTCAATTGGTGTGAACAATTCTGATAGCCAAGCTCAAACCTCTGCTGGACATCACTGAGTACAGCAGAACCAGGAGTGTGAGCCGCCTCAAAAACATGCAACCCTTGCACATACTTCGTGCCCCACACCAACCTGCCCTGCACACAGAAAATAACACCGACACCAATTGCATGGCCTGACCAACATGTGCACTATCAGCTATCAAGTGCATTTTTGACTGTGCACCAACAGCACAGCCCACATGGCCCAGTCTCAAAAGAACAGCTGCTGACAGTTTCAAAGGTCCTCCTTCCCCACATTGGCAAAGCTGAAAGGAATGAACTTGTAGCCATCGCCATTGTAGAACTTATTTTGGTACTCCACCCAGTGGAGACGCAGTGCGTGAAGGAAGGCTGACAAGGACTCCATGACCATGAGGACCCCAAGGGTGGCCATTGCAAATACAAAAAAGCCTGCACACCGCCACAACTGAAAGTAAGTACACCAAGAGACAGACCACTCTCATGGCACTCTGTCTGCGACAGGAACGACTTCCATCGTTGCGTGAAATGAAGGGGTGGCACGAGAGGATCTGCAACACAGGCAGAACCAACAGTACACCAAGCAGTGCTCGGCATATGCTGCACAAGTGGCCTGCATGTCTGACCTGTCTGAAAGCAATTCTATACAACTGGCAGTACACTACTGTAGTAAAGACTACCAAGGGAAGCATCGACGATTATGGATACAGAGAGGGGCTCGGCGAGCAGACAACTGTCAAGTCATAATACTGCTGGTTGGCAGCTGTAGTGACCCTTCGTGGGTTGCTGTGAATATCCTCTCACATGAGGAGCACAGTACTGTGGCAGCATGCTGCAGAGGGCACAGATTTAAAGTCAGGCGCCAGCAAAAGGAAGCCTTATTCTAATCCTGTGGCCCTGCTCACCTGTAAGTATCATGATAACTGAACGTGCCACAGAGGCCTCATCGGCTGCAATGCTGACTACCATCATGAGCACCCTGTCGTAGAACACCACACTGAGCTGCGAGTGTGCAAGGGTGAGCGCCCACAGCCTTAAGTATGATGCTGTGTTAGAGACAGCGCCCAGGACGAATTCAATGGTGTGGATCATCTGGTGCACCATGATGTCCCCAAAATTGAATACACCAGCAGCAGCTTCTGCACCCCCATGTGCGGCACCAAAGTTTGGCTCATCGTCGTCAAGCAGTTCCTGATCATCAGAATCATCTGCATTAGCCACCGAACTATAGCCAGTGCGAGATCTCCCCTGCAAGCAGGCACCCACTAAACTTCAATGGGCGAAGGGTGTGTGTCACAGCAACAAGTGGGTGGGCACTCAGTGTCCATATCATGGACTACACCAGGCAATAAGGGATGGCAGGGACATTGAGGCAGAGAGTGGAATACATGTGAACAACTGCAGTAGATTCTGGAGTGGATTCGGACACTCCAAACCCCCTGTCGCGGACACCCTTTCAGGCTGCAATTTTTGCAACACCATCGCATGTCCAAGAAAACAGAGCTGCAGAAAGACAGGCATGGAAAGGGCTTTGGTAGCACAGCATTATGGAAGCACATTCAAACTGCTGTGCCATATGTGCACATCCTGGACAGAAAGCCCTCCAAACCACTGTCCCATCTCACCAGCCTCCCTGCCATATGCCTTTTGCGAAGTATGAGAGGCTTTGGCAGCAGCATCCAGGGCACAGAAATGAATGCCACAAATATGAGGATCCCCTGGATGGCTCCCTGGCCGTCATACAGCCTCCCAGCATCGTCAACATGCCCAGGACTCAGAAACATGTTGATCATGACGTTGTAAAGATCGGCTGTCCCCTTGTTGAGTGGAGTCTCGAGTGGAGGCGGATATTGGTAGGCAAAGTTGGCATTGACAGACCACTTATACACGATCATGAATGCCAGGTATCCAAATATGGAGTTCAAAAACAGCAGCTGAGGGACGACCTCACACCAAATCGAGAGGCTGTCTTGGAAATACTGCTGGTTGAACAAGGACATGACAATCCCCAAGTCCATATGCAGAACGCCAAATATCACGGACATCTTCATTTTGAGAGAGTTCGTGAATGTCAACTCGTTTTTGGTCCCATGCCAAGCTGGGTCCAGACCCAAGGGATAAGGGTCCGTGTTATTGAGAAAAGTCAGGTTTCTTCCATGGCAAAATCTGATGTCCACCGCTGTCCAGTCATCCTGTGTGCCATTCTGGCACACCCATTTTGTGTCCCCGAACAGTGTTGTGGGCATAGAGAAGGCCTCATTGTACACCAGCCCTGTGTAGATGGAGAAAATGGCCATCATGAGGATGACATAGCGGCCCCCAAACAGCATCTCGAACATATCATTCTTCGTCTTGCTCAGTGCCTTCTCACGAATGACCATGAAGAGGGCAAACAGCAGCATGAGGATACCATGCCCCAAATCGCCAAACATGACGGCAAAGAGGAAGGGAAATGTCACACAGGTAAATACTGAAGGATTCACCTGCAATGCACAAGGAAAAACAATCAAACCAAAACCAACAGGCTGCCAGTTCACAAGAGAAATATGGCGTGGCACATCATACAGACAGTGAAAGGACACAATTGCAGCTGCGCACACTGACGACATATGTAGAAGCCATCAACAGCAGTTGGCCACCACCATATGGTGATCATTCCATGCATGACACATAAGCAGTCAGAAGACCATCAGTGCTGTGTCTGCATGCGGTTGTCCATACCTCCCGGTAACGGGCAACTCCATAAGCTTCCACAATCGACTGAAAACCTTCTGTAAACTTGTTTGTCTTGAAATACGTGGGAGGAGGACCCTCAGGACGCATGTGCTCCAGGATGGTGCTGGTCTGCAAAACACACCAACCACTAAAATTGCAACATGTGAACGGGCAGCGGGACGAACGTTGAATACTATGCAAGGCAACACTGCAGCTGCTTGAGTCCTCCCGGGCCAGTGAAGGCAATTGAAAGGTTGCGCTGGGCACACAATGCCCCAGTCAGTGCGAACAATTCGTCAACGGCAAGAGAGACACAAGGGTGTTGCTCCATTAACGAGTCAATACAGGGATATTGAAGTGCATTGATGCGGAACCACCAGGCAATAACACCCTCCATCTGCTGCATGCAGAGTCCACACCCAAATCGATTGACACAAGCACTGGACATGCAACGCGCTTCCTCCCAACTGTGTGAACATGCTGTTTGAGCAGAATCAACACCTCACGACACAACATCTGCAACTTGCTGCTGTCGAATTCACCTGAGCACTGCTGACTTCCGTAGCTGTCACAAGAGCGTCTCTGACTTCCTCAAGGGCATCCACTGGTACCCACGCCTCACCCACCAATACCTTCCGTGAGTTGTCGACAGACAATTTGTTCATGACATGAAAGGTGGCCTTTTCCCTGATTAACCTCTCACACCAGCCTGTGATGTTGGCAGCTAAGGTGCGCAGCACCTCATACCTCAGCCTTTCTCCAGCTTCTATAGTTGTTGACAGTTCTCTGAGGCGCATTGTCACCTCACTGTTCATTTGGCGCTGGCGAGCAGCCTCCTCTGGGAACGGGTAGGTGTTGGCACCATACACTTCGCATATCTGACATGGAAGGCCAACAACAACTGTACTTCATGCCATCATTCCAAGCCATAACCAACAGCTTATTGTGGGCATGTTTGCAAACAGTTCATACAGAGATTAATCAGCAGCAGCAGCAGGCCCACAACATACCAACAATGCCAACAATGGTATGGTCAATGCCACCCGAGCGTTTTGCCCCAACAGGGTCACTGCAACCTGTTACCAAACAGACCAAAAGCGAAGTATTCTGTGCTGCTTGCCCAAATAGGCCTCTACCTTCATGATCTTAGTTCTTGCCCGCTCGCCAGCATAGAAAACCACAAAGACATCCTTCTCCAAGTGTTCCCCTGTGGCTGGATCCTTTATTGTGCCAACATCTGAGTGCTTCAGGAACATGTTGCCTCGCGTTGCACGGAACAGCAGGCGCTCAAAATTCTCCAGCTTCTCTTTGGGGATTAGCCCTGCAAGGAATCCAACCCGAGCAACCTTGTGCTCAACCTGCCACCAGGAACAACAAGGTCAAGGTAACTCTCATGGATGAGCCCTTCCTCTTTAGGGTCTGGTTCTATCTGCCCCCAAACCAATCCCTGTGGACTCCCAGTTGTTCTCACAACTTGAAAGACCGACTCTGCAAAGAGACAGGGCACAGTGTCCGTAGCAATCCAGTGGCCATCTGTGCTTAGCAAGAAACACAGTAGCAGCCACACTTTGCAAGATCGCATTAGTGTGAATGGGAAATGGAGGTCGCCCAAAGGAGGAAATGGACCAGGAGGCACCCACCGGCTGAGCACTCTCCAACAGGGGTGCACCAATGTCTTGTGGTGCACCTGTGTCCAGGAACTCGGGCTGCGCAATGCCCCTGGCCTCTTCAAAAAAGCTTCCAGCCTTCTCCAGCACAAGCTGCAGCTCAACCAGCTCACTTCGCGTCCGCTGGAGGCGTTCGCTGTTAGCGTTCACCTCAAGCAGCTCACGTTCAAGCTCTTCCAGACGGGCCTGCAGAGAGGCCGGCCACGTCAAGCAATGCAGCCTTTGGACGCTGTCAGGCTGTGCTTCCCTGGTATCGCACCAACCTGGAGTCTGCTCGATGTAGCTACGTTGCTCTAATGCAGTTTTCATGTACTGAAGAGCATGGTTTGTAACAACTGTACTCGGCATGCCCATTCTCTCCCGTAACAATCAACAAAGCAAGACCAACAACAGCGGGGAGTCAGCACAGCACCTCGAGCTCATCCAACGAGATGCCCTTGTCCAACCCCCTTCCACCAGTCGGGAGGTCCTCTTTAGCCACCTGCGGAACAAATTCACAGTCACCTCCAAAGGAATGATCCCCAAACCGTTCGACGCACAATCACCAACCGGATCACAGGAACTCCGTCGTGTCCACGCACAGTTGGAGACCCAAGACAAGCACATCGAGGGAAGAGGGGCGAACGCATTCCCCGGGAGGCGGCTGAGCCCAACGCGCGTGCTGCGGGCACCAGCGCGTCGCTGACGACCTGGGCACCTGTTCTTTGAAGAACCGCAGCCTGCGCGTCATCTCGTCGCATCTCTTCACCTACGCCGGCACAGACTGGGGTCATCAAAGAAGTGATCAGCGACAGCCAGGACCAGCCAGAGGTTCAACCGGCCGCAGCCTCGGGCAGAGGACCCCACAAACAAGAGCGCGTTGCTGTCGCCGTTCCATACCTCCGTAGCGTAGGTTCTCTGAAATGCGCTGCGGTTGGGGTTCAGATCCACGAACTGCACCAGCCCAATCTCACCCAACGACACAATCGTTTCGCGGGCGGCCTCGGCAGGGACCATCAGCTGCGGCAGTCGGCAGGAACAAGCGCGTCACACAAGAGCCCAAAGGCCAGCGGCAAACACAAGCCACCGCCATCACCACCGCTGACCCGAATGCGCTGCATAGGTTCGCTGCGCCATAGGTCCATCTTGGCGGGCCGCCAGGGGGGGGGCCGCGCCTGCTCGCTACAGCGAACCACTCTTTGCGTTGTTTCGTCGCTGCTGCCTTCCGCCCCACACGGAACCATTACGCCCTGAAATGTGTCTCTTACTTGCCCAGGGGCGCACGGGTGAAGAAAAAAAAAGCCATGAACAAATGGCGGAGACGACCTCTCATTCCTAGGACCTGTTGTGGTACATGTGCTACTGCATTCCCTCGTGCCCCTTATCTGGCATGGACACGTTCCAATATGGCCGTGGGCACGCCAGCTCCTGTCCCGACCAGGGAGAGGGGCCACCACAGGCAAGCGCGTGAAAGGCGGTAAGTCGAGCCCCAACAGCTCAGCGCACCTGCTCCACAGTCCTGTGCTTCATTCCTGCTTCTGAGTACTTGTCGCACCGAGGCCCCCAAGTGCCCAACTGACGGATCCATTCGTGGCCACCCCGCAGATGCCTGTAGTGCACAGCGTCCGCTCGGGTCTGTCCATCCTTGTGCCGGCTCGCAGATCCTTCCCGTAATGGGTCCCTCCAGCGGTGACGCCGCCCGGTCTGATGATTTGCTGTCGTGGGAAGAAGACGCGTACGAGTTGGTGTGCGACGTCTGCGCGGATGGTGGCTGCGCCATTGCCCTGGTTTTGTGCGAAAACGCAATTTCGCCGGACGATCGGAGCAATGGCCGGAAGGGAGGGTGAGTGTGGGGGCTGCATTCAGCTCTTCTGGGCGACCAACAGCGGTGTCCCTTGGTCCCAATCCCTTTTGACTGGTGACGGAGGGCGCTATTTCGAATCGGGGGGGGTGCCCCCTTTGTTTGCAGTGCTTTTGGAGATGCTGCACTCAGTCCCTGGTGATGTTCGCATCCAGGTGCAACGGTGCCCGACACGTCTACTGCTTTGATGTTCCACAATACGGGGCGAAATTGAAGGACCTTGAGTACTACTGCCCTTTCTGCGCGAACAACGGGAGGGAGAAGGCGTTTGCGGCCGAGAGGTGGGCTTGGGGCTTGACGCGAAAGACTGTTATCCATACTGGTGCTCGAGGGTCAGCCACACGCTCTGACAGGGTGGCGAACGCCCATTGCTAGGTTCATTGTTGCTTGTTGCCCCGCGAAAGTTACACTGTTCTTCATTTTGCTTGTGGAGAGCTTGTTCTGCGGACGGAGAAGCACCTGGACTGTTTTGGTTTCTGCACCGTTCAGATCACCCTCAGTCGAGCTGCCTCGAAGAGATTCCAGGACGCTCAATGCAGCTAAAAGCCCTGCCGGCCGGCCCCAGAAGCGCAAGGCTATGACACAGCGAGTGGAACCATTGCCAGCACCATCTTTCAGCACGTTGGCCAGCCGAAGCTCCTGGCGAACTGAGCCATCAAAAATGAGCAGGCAGGAATCCAGCTCATGCACAATTGCAGATGCTGGTGGAAAGCAGCCCAATAGACGTGGTCCTGGGGAAGGCCAACACAAGCGCCCTTCAGCCCCTGTGACACAGAGAGATGCAGCTGTTGATGGCAAGGACACAGCAAAGAATGCTCTTCAGGACATGGGCAAGAGCACGCAGCCCAAGAAGCCCAAGGACTTTAAGATGGATGGAGGGGCTGCAGATTGGAAGGGGGCTGTGCAGAATAAGACAGGCGTGACGGGTGCGTGAACAGGTCTGAGTGCACAGCCAACGCAAGATTGTGAATTTCCTTGTGCACATCAAGCAATTTGCTGTTATTGCCATTAGCCCAATGCAAGTGGGGTATGGAGCGCTTCTTGTTTTTGTTCAATACGGCAGTGAGACCCATGTTGAGCAGGGCATGTGCACAGTGCATTCCAAGCAGTGCTACCCACCCTCGAGTAATTGCTGGTGCACCCATGATTCAAGCACTGGGTGCGCCAAGGCCAGGCTGGCTGGCACATATCAAGTGCACAAATACAGTTTCTTCCATAAGATGTAACCCAAGGATCGTTTGTTGCTGCAGTGTGCCCTGTGCAGAAAATGATGAAGAATGAGATGGCGAGTAACATCGGTCCTCTTTCCTGTTTGCAGAGCTGAATAAGTGCTCTGCCTATGATTGTGGCTTGAGAACCTGCCGTAATTTGCAGTTGGAGAGTACCGATGAACAAGCTGGTATGCTTGCTGATCATCTGTACCAATTTCGATCTGCAGTGTTTTGTTTGATATATTTTGATTAGGCTGCTTGTGTCTTTGATTGCTGCAACAACTTGATGCAACAAGCTTGTTTGATGCAAGCAGGAGCAACCTCCACATGTGTGCCCAACCTGGGAAGCCGGTCTCATTCCCTGGACTGGGGAGCATCTTGGGCTCCTGTCAAGACAACACTACCTCGTTCAAAGTCTGTCCCAGCTCCCAATCTGGGCGCAGCAGTGGCAAGGAGTGCACCGTCAGAAAGTCAGCCAAGCAAGCTCATCTCTGCAGCACAAACGCCACGCCCAGGGTCGCCCCCACCTGAAAATCGTGCTTGTCCCACAACTTCAGTCCAAGGCCGTACCTTTCAGTATCTCATGGAGCAGATACAAAATGCATGTCCTGAAGACAACCCAGGTGTGGCAATAATCTCAATCAGCCATCTGTACTTTCCACAATGGTGACCTGATGCACCTGCATTTGCACTTCACTCTCCAGACCTGGCATGTGATGCACACTGTTGATATGGATTGCCCCAAATGGTTTGTGCGATGCACTCACTTGCAATGTGCAGGGAACACAACTGTGCACTTGCGCTTTTGGGAACAACTGTGTGGACCAGCCTCTTTGTGCACTGTTCCGTTCATGCAAGTTGACTGCATATTGGCAGCAAGACCTGCTTACCCCATTGCATGGACCCCAGTATCTGGGAAATTGGGGCTCGAGGCTCTGCAAACCTGCATTGGCTTGAAAAGGACTGCACAAGTAGCTTGCTTGGGTGGATGGATGGGTGGGTGGGAAGTGTGAGTAGGAGAAAACAGGAGAGTGTGCAGCTGTGATGCTAGTATGGGGAAGTCTGACCTGGATACCCCAACTGCAATATCAGTTTGCTTTGCATTTGTGTGCTGCAGGTGTTGAAATTTTTGTTACAAGGAATATGGTTGAGTTAGCTGCATTTTTTATCAGAAAAGAGTCTCCTAAAATAGTCGCCTGCATTGGCCCTTTGTGCACATTTTAGGCCCACCTTCTCGATGAGCATGTACACAAAGGTAGAACAGAGACTTCCACAGACAAACATGCACAATTCTTTTGATTGCTGCCAGTGAGACATTGCAAGTAGCAGGCGATTTGTTGTCCTGCATCTGACATTGTAGGTAGGCATTTTAGCTGTGTTGCACAGTTGATCCTCAGCTGGATGCAGCACAAGTTTGAGCGAAAGCAGCTTGCTTGTTTAAAAGTCTGTTGAGTGTTGTGAGCATCCTGTTGAGTGTTTGGGTGCCTAGCCAACACCTCTATATGCACGTGTTGTATCGGAAGCGATGTGGTTTCTTCAAAGGATGCTGTGGTGGTGACTCAAATGTAAATCGAAACTGGTGGGGAGTTCTATCATGCAGGCGACCACCTTATCTGATGCCAATAGGGTTGTGACCCCCCCAGTCACTCGAAGTGTGGTTGCCACAAATGTGTGCTTGATTTCCATATTACAGCTCAATTCTAATGCATCACACACTTGCAACCTCCGCATGATTCTGCAGGATGCAACATACCCTGCAGAATCGCCATTGTAAGCATGTCACAAGTTCCACCACCATTCACACTGCGATCGGCAGTGAATTATGCTGTTGGCAAAGTTGCCACAAGCACATGGAAGCCATGTGCTGTTGGAATGTCACAATTCAATGCTTCTATGTGGGACAAATGCACACGGAGTTGGTTGTCTGGCATGTTGAAGATGTCAACATTTTTTATTTTGCTTTATGTGACCTAGAGAGTATTGCACCCAGTCTGGGGCTCCATGGATGCCAGCAGCCCCTGTAGTGCTAGAATGCTTGTCCATTCCCACATTGAGTTGCACGTTTGTGTGGAATATGTGGCTGTGTGTATTTGATCTGATACTTCTACCTTTTAGTTGCTATTCAGCAGATCATACCATGGATGTATGCCAATGTTGCAATCTTCTGTGGTATTCCATGGTGGTGAAAATGGAGTGATGGTAACTGTTTGTCATGGCGCACTTTATTCTTTTCTGGAAGGGTTGACAGGTCACAATGTGTGGAGCAGTGCCCCATCGCAGGGCACTCATGCTGCTGCCTGAGAAATGACAGGTCTGTGTGGTTTCAGAATATGGTAAATTCAGGGAAGAGGAGCTGGGCGATGTGATTTGGAAGGGTGACTTCACTGTGCATGGAATTGACAGAAAATTATTCACGGTAAGTGCAGTTGAGCAGTTTGTATGAGTCTTTCTGTAGAGCTGAAGGATCTGTTCTGGCTGTCGGTTCATCTTGTGTTTTTCTCAAGCCAACTCATAACATTTTTTCTGGTATCATTTTTTGTTGCACTGACATGGTGACAGTGATGTCTGCAGGAATTCCCTGCCGAGGCCTGTATAGTGCCGACACACGAAGCTTGTAGAGCAGCTGCTGATCGCCTCGGTCGCCACGTCTTGGTTAATCTGTGTGGACGTCAACAATCAACAAAGATCTTGACTGAAGAACAGTTGGAGTCTGTTGAGGGAAATGCAGCGGTGGTGTTTCGTTGCTCTGACCAAATTTCAGAGCCCATGGAACATTTATGCAGGCATGATCCCCTCTGAATTCGCATGTTTGCAAGCACATGTTTTGAAGGATGATGGAAGCTGTAGCATAACAAATGTTGAATGTGAATTGACTTGCTTTTTGAAAGCAGGCCTCTTCACTCAAATTGTCACATTTGCTATGCGCATTTTCTGACATGTGGTCAATTGTGAAATGCGCAATATTGAGTGGTGTGCCCTGTGTGAAGTTTCACTTCGTTGTCTATACTCAGGGTTGCACAGCTAAATTGTTTTTGTGCTATGGAAAGGTTTCTGTTTGGTGATCATTGTGAAGGGGGTAGCTGCCAGCAAGTGGATTGGAGCGATTGGTTGAGATTTGTATGTGCTTGCAGGATGATGACAGAGCAGCAGTTGACAGCTGTATGCGACTGTGATGACTTAAACGTCTTAGTGATGGTTGCACCCTCTGGAGGCAGTGCTTGCTTGCTTGGAGCATTTTTGTCCAAGTTGCAGCCTCCAGCTCCACGTTTGAGTTGGAGGCGAAGCTCCAAACCAAGGAGAAGTGTTCTGGCGAGCTATGACCTTGTTTTCCACTTCTCTGCAACTCAGAAAGAATTTCTGCAAGACACAGGGGCCCTCACTGGTAGCATTATGCAGCAGCAAATCAAGAATGCGCTGGTGGGTGGGGTGTCTGGAAGCGCAACAAAATACTTCCTCCGTCCCATATTAAATGTCCTCTAGGAATTTGGCGCATCATTTCTCTGTCATATATTATAGTTTTTCAATAAAATTTTGTCCAAAGCTGTATCTCCCTTTTAAGAGTATACAATCAAAATTTGAAGTCAATCTATTAAGTATTGATGATTTGGCAGTACTTTGTAGCAAGGGTCCTCTTACCAGAAACCCATCGGTTTTTCAACGATTTCGCAAAAATGGCCGTTTACACCTTTTAGAGGAGCATGCGCTCACGGCGGCAAAACAGAGCTGCCCATGCAAAACTATCAACGCCATTGAGACAGAAGATCGGCGTGGTGCTTGTGAGGAAGTGCGGCGATAGGAATCGCGTTCCGAAGGCCCTGATCGTGTAGCTCGCCAGAGCTTAGAGCCGAAATTCAGTGTTGGGCTGGTGGACCGGAGCTACCTTCCGGCCCCAAATTTTTGGGGCCAAGACTTTTCGTCCCTTGTTAGTGTTGTCAAAACAAAAGAGGGTGACTCTGAAACCCCCTGACAAGGCGACGGAGAAGGCGAAGCCCTGCACCGCATTCAGCAACGGCCGATTGTGGGAATTGTTGTCAACGCGAAATTGGCGAAATTGGGTTTGTTGTGGAATTTGAAACGGCTAGGCATGAGGCAAACGGCTAGATGGCTAACGCCATGTCTCTTTCATGAACGGAAACTAGCTAGATGGTGATGGACTGTGGACTCCGCAAAAGAGGTGGTTGTTGGTGGGATCTCATGGATCCTGGGCCAAGCTGCCCGGGAAGGCCTCGATTCAAGGATCAATTGAGGCAAGATGCCCATGCCAAGCCACACAAATACCTTGGAGTGGTACAGCGCACAGGGCGCAGGCTTGAGCGCCCTAGATCCTGGCTTATTCAGTTGGTGGCAGGTCCTTGCATCTCAGATCTGGGGTCGCAGCGAATTCTGGCATCATTGACGTTGTGACGATGGCCTTCGGCAACGACGATCCAAATACCGTCGGCCGTGTTTGACCAGCGCTGTTCCGCACAAGGGATGTCGCCCTTCACCGCAGCAGTGGCGAAGCCATCCCCTTGGTTGCCCAGGACGGGAGTGACCCAGAACCGTGCAGATATCCAGTGGAATTGGAATCGGTGCGCCCAATTTTTTTCTGAATCCAAGGGCAATTTCGAGGGTGCCCTTCAAGGAGTGGGACTGACTTTTTTCCCTCAAAAATTGGTAGTTAGAGGGCTTGGGTCCTGTTGCGCAGCAGCGCGCAACAGGGGGTGAGAGAAGCCTGCCAGTGCGGGCGCTCGAAGGCCATTAAGCCGGGACCCAACACCGGACCCCAAGTACTACGTACTTGGGGCCACACCCGAGCGCCGGTATCTGGGGGTACCCCAGGTACCAGTGGCCACCGCCCTAGTACCGGTGTAGCAACTCTAACCCCTACACTATCGTAACCGCAACCCTATTGGGCTGGTTATCGTAGGGGGTTGTCGATACCCCCCGGGTACCGCTAGTACGGTACAGGTCCCAATCTTTCTGATTCTGACCTTGTTTTGTACTTTTGAAGCTTTCCTTGTAATGAATTTTGTACTTCAAATAGATGACATTTAATATGGGACGGAGGAAGTAAGAGACTGCATTCATTGAAATGCCTTTGTTATCAAGCTTGTGTTCGGTGGTGAATGTGTGTGCATCTTCAACAAGTGTCTCCATTGTGCAGGCAGCCAGAGCAGGTGCAGAGGGCAAGACATGTGTTGATGCTATCTTTGCTGCCACTGCCAATTTCAACTTGCTTTCATACTTGTAGTGGAGACTGCAACGTTCTGGTCCTGTGTTGTTGTTTTTGCAAATGGCTTCATGTAATGCCAGGCTCCTTACCAGAGCTGCCTTCTCAAGTGGGAGAATTGGTTGGTTTATGGCTGTTGCCCTGCATGTAACAATTTCACAAGGGGTATGAGATATCAGGCCATGGACATCGTTGGTGATGTCGTAGCACAGGGAGGAGACAGAATGCTACTTGTTGTTGAACTCCCTGTAGTTTGATCAGCCATGCTTTCCTTACGACTTGGCGTTGCTCTGTTCTTGTATTGATGGATGTTCTGTTCGATGTTGTACCGCTGTGATGAATGCCATTGCACAATGAACAGTGACAAAATTATTCCCTAGTCATGTAGCCACCCCTTGGGATGATAGGGGCATGCTTTTGTGCGCTATCGCATGTTCCTTTGCTTTTCTCTTGCTTTTAGTGGTTTCTATGGCATTGCGGAGTTGAGTACGCCTGTTCTATCATTGTTGGGGGTCTTAGCTGTAGCAACATTGCTTCAATTAGAAAATGCGTCAAGACGAACACAAGAGGATGCTTCAGTGTGTCGTTTAGCGTCCGATGAACAAATCGGCCTGATTTGTGTTGCTGCACCTCAGCAGCAATTGCACTGGCATTGACACCCCACAGTAGATTTGCCAATAGACACGTGATTCCCAGTCTGAATTTGGTTTGGAATGTGTAGATGCAAAAGTCTGCAGGAAGTGGGTCATGAACTGGTCAGATACAGTGGGTAGATTCTGAATTCTGTGATTTGAGTTATGATATGTTTCCACAAATCGAGTCCTATGTGGCCTTGCCTAATCAATCCTGAAGACCAGCTGTCCCGTTCACTGTTTGGTTTCCTTCTTCTTTCAGGGTGCTGTGGCTAGACAACACCTTGTCAACTCTTCGAAATATGGCTTGGCAGTCTGGGGCGGTACAAAGGCAAGTGCATGCTACTGCTATTGGTACATGATTGCTGCAGGTGAATTCACCTGCGGTTCAACAGCATACCTTGCAGACTATGACATCCTCTGGGCAAAATTGTGTTGCAGTGCAAGTCCTGATGACACACAGCATTTCATTGGCACATTTCTTCAGCACACTTGGCAGGCCAAGTCACAAAGCCCCAGCCAATAATGCGGCCAGGGTAGCCTAGTTGGAGCCCATTCATGGTTGTTGTAATTGCCCTTTGGCAAGGCACCGTGACCGTTATGGGTTGGCCTTGGCTGCTTGGGCAATCAGAACAGGATGGCCAATTTGTGTCCCATTCAGTATGCTCATATCTTGGCATACAGGAGTTCAAGGACCATTGGGAAGTTAGTCATGCTCTGCAGCAACTGGAGCGTTTCACATCAGATTCCTGCACTATTTGAACCATGTTGTTTGTGCACCAAGTGGGAAGAGCAACCTGTGGCGATGTTAACGTAGGACTTTATATTGCATTCAGAGATGGGAAGATGTCTTGCGTGTGTTGGAAGAGTGTGACGTCACTTGTACACCTTCTTCCAAAGACGTGGTTGAGGTGACTGTGAGAGCTCAGCTAAGAAGAAAGGACACATTGGAGCAAGTGAGCAGAGCTCTCAAGCATCTCATGCAATTGGATGCAACTGTGACTAATTTCCTCTCGTCTGGTAAGCCAGAACCTGACAGTTGCAGGGAAATGGCAGTGCAGTTGTTGTCCTGTGTACCAGGGGCGGTTGCACGATTGTTTTTGCTTTTGAGCAGCCCTTATGATGTTTTACAATGTAACTGTTGAATTGCCTTATCAGTCTGGTGGTGGTTGTGCACCATTGGTCTGACCAGATTCAACTTCAGCCCATGTTGATGTGTGCTCTTGTAGGTCTTGACCTGAGAGGACAGAGGACATTGCCACATCACTCTGTCAACTTCCACAACTCTCCCAGAAAGGTGCAAATCTCAAAGAATGTGACTCTGGGACCAACTGCTGCCTATTCATCAGAGCCCACAGACCTGGATGGCAAGGTCTTTCGCCATCCACTTGCGCGCATTGGCGATGAACAGACCGTGACCCGACCACACCTCACTCCACTGGATTATACACGCTCGTCGACTCCTGCTCACGTGCACAGTGGTGGTGCACGAATGGGCTGGCATGACCAGCTGCGCTTTGGGAAGGGCATTGGCACTTCCAAGCCTGAGTCAGATCCTTCGATTGAGCAACCAGCAGCATCAGTCCGATGGGCCCCTGCGGTGCCACCACTGGACCCACGACAAAGCACTGGAGGTCTGGGTGTCCAGGAAGACCATCTTTCATTTGGGCGGCCCTCCATGCCTTCAGCTGATTTGCAGGAGTGTCCGCCTTCATTCGAAGCTGAACCTGTGCAGTTTCCATCATCTCCATTTGTCAATCTATCTGGCCCTCATACCCTGCAACCACCAGTTCCACCATCAACACACATTTTTTCCTATGGGCCCTGGACAGAAGGGACACCAGCTTGGCAGCCTCCCCTGCCACTAACACCTCCGCCTCTGCCACCCTCGCCTCCTCCACCGCCACCACCACCTCCCCCCCCTCTGCAACAGAGAGAGTATGATGAACACTCAAACGAGGTGCCAAGGCTTGAATTCCCCAGGACGATGAGCGAGATTAAGTTTGGTTTAGTTGGAGGACCAGAGGACAGGGACCCTGAGAAGGTAATCACATGGCGGTGTGCTTTTTTTTTGGTTTTTCCATTGATCGTAGATCTCCAGCTTGATTTGTCAGCTTTTGCCATTGCCCTTCCATAACCGACTTGCTGTACATCTCATGATTGAATACATGTTGGTGTAGGCACAGTTCAGCGAGCTGGCCAGGGCGCTCAGTGCAGAGGGAGCTGTGTACATTTTGTACCCCGCACCAAACACTGTGAATGTGCTGGCCTTCACATCTGCAGTGTGCTCCGGTGGCTTGGAAGGGCTCCCAGACTTTGTCCTCAACAAGTATGTAGACAGACCAATCACTTTTCTTCGCGGCCTGGAGTATCTTCAAGAGTGCATCAGCCAGAGGGAGAAAGGAGAGCAGCGTGCACTGCCTGCCTTGAATCCATTCTCTTCCCTGTACCCTTCAGGTGAGCTGCAAAGGTTCCTGTGCCTGATTCAACAGCCTAGCCTTTTCAGAGATGGGCGAGTTGCAGCAGCATTTCATGTTGTTGCCAGCAGGTTGTTTGCAGCATTTGTGCGGGCTTGTAGACAATTGGGCAGCGTCCAGTGTCCAGGTGCACTTGGTCTTTTGCGGGGGCGTGCATGCCCATAAAAATGCTTAAAATGTCTCCTTGCAACAGCCGCTACCACACACTGGTTGTCAAGATAGCGATAGATATGTGGTGGACATTTGACAGGGGTTGCCCCAAAATACCAGTTGCTAATTGACTTGATAGTGGGCAGAGAAAGAGTTCACTGCAGGACTGACAGGAGATGTACTGCATGTGTTACATGAGGTTCTTACAGTGCATTGTTGTATGCAGGAGTTATCGTTGTCAGTGATTTGGAAGCACTGACCACTGTGGCAGACCCTTGCTCCACGTTGGAAGAACTTCTTGGCTTGCTCGCTGATGGAAAGCGCATTGATGCAGCGCATGAGTGGGTGCTGAAGATCAATTCACAGACTTGGAAACAGATGGAGGCAGTCAGACAACATGATGCTGTTGTGCAAGGCCTATGGAATGTGCTGCATAAGGATGTCTTTCAAAACAAAATTTTCCAGGTGATGGCAAAATCGGAAGAGTCATCCAGACCGGTGGCAGACCCACCCAAAGCTGTTCGAGATGCAGTCAAAGTTGCTTTTCAGCATCGTCATGATGTCAGGTATGTGCAAGCCATCAAGTTATGTCATATGCATGGGGCCTAGGGCTTCAACCACACCCATGACATTTTGGCATTTCAAGCATTGTTGTTCTTGTGTAGACTGATGCCAGCAGCATTGATGCAGAAACTTGCCGCTCAGAGCCCCTTTTGGACACCTTTACATTGTGCTCTGGGTTCGTACAGGCTGGGCGCCTGCCTTGGAGTGACAGCCAATGTGAGAACGAGTGTGAGGGATGTGGATTTGCTTTGCCAGTGGTGGCAACTGTTTTTATGAGATAAGCAGATCGTCTTAGGGAATGCATACAAGGCCCTTGCCTTCTGAAATCAGCGTTGTGGGACTTCTTTGACGAAACATGAGAAGGAAGGTCCTGAAGATGGCAGTGACCCTTGGTGATCAACGCCTTGTAGCCAGCTCGAGCCCACACCTGGATGGCAGCAAACACAGTTTCACACTGCCGAGCACAATTCCTGAGATATTTACCTTACCACAGAAGCAAGAGGCCCTTTTTGTCCCCTCCTAAAGGGCCTTGCTCCCTCTCCTAGTGGTATGAGTCCGTTTTCAAAGCTCTCCCCCTGATCGCACAATGGAGTGCAACTGGTGCATAATTGGAATACACTTTCATCGCAGTGGCCCACATTTTTGCTATATAAGCCACATACACGAGCTGCATGGGATACTCTTGTACTCGGAGCATTGCCAAGGCATATAAGACAGAACTGGGAAACCTGGCTGCACAGACGTGTGTGGTGACCCCTTAGCCGGCTTCTGGGTATACGTTGCTGTAGCAAGACCCCTGTTGTTGTGTTTAGTTCTTCTTTCCAATGTCTCAAGTTCCCAGCAGCCATGTCTTATAGGCGGAGAATCTCTAAAAGTTCTTGTATGTTGCCGGATGTTTCAAAGATAAAAAATGCTGCAAACCTACCTGTGCATATTTGTTTGTTTGTTCTCTTTCATGCGCATGAGGATTCTCTACTGTCAATTTCGCTACTCGTCAAAACACAGCCTCATGGTGTTGTGCCTCTTGCATGTTCGAAGGTGGGTATTCTTCATGCATCCAGACCCAGCAACTTTCAAGTCTGAAGAGGATCGTCGCCAATGCCAGAAGTATGTGCAAAGTGCTCAGAGCCAAACAACGCTCGTTGCAGAGACGATGGTGAGGGTGGTGGATAGAATCCGCCACATATTGAGCCAGTATTATCAGCGATAGAATGTAAACATGTAAAAGACAAGAGAACGAATGGGATGGAGACACATCACCCAAAAGACTGCGCGTGAATCAAGGTGTGCATGGCTGTGTAGCTAGTTTGGTAAATGAACGCAAGCGTGGTGTTTTGTGCCACGTTCTATCTTAAAGAATATGTTATTTGCTCTTTAGTTCTGGCATGCGCATGTTACGATGGAACAATTCCAGTCAGACAACGGCTGGCCCATCAAGGCTGCACCTTTCACTAGGGTCACTGAACTGAGGGATGGCCCACGTGGGCCCACACGGACATCCATGGGCAGTCCTACGATTGTGTTACCCCAGTGCTCGATGTTTTGGTCACCTATTTCGTTGTTTGCATGGATGCCCACTGGCCCTCGCAAAGAGCAAAGCATACTGCACTATCAACCCATTCCCAAGGATACAGGTCTACAAAAGTCTCTCATCATTAGCAATTGCAGAATAGCAAAGACAGCAAATGTGAGCATGTGATTTGGTTGTTTCCCCCACCCACCCACCCACCCCCGGTACCCCTGGTTATGTCCAACCACACACAATCGATACGAAAGGGGACACCATTCGATTCACCGCAAAATGGATCGTAATCTGCAGCCTGTTGAAGTTGGTCATTTCCGGCCGTTTAATGACATGGCAAATGACATTAAAAACTTCATTGACTTCATTATCAAGTCCGTGACCGTGGGCTACAATGGCCATCTTGATGACTCAAGATTATTCCCGGCAATAGAAATGAGGTAAAATGAGACAACATCGACAACTAGATGTATTTATAGCTATCTATCCATATACACAGCCCAAGTCTATGACGCAACCAGCAATCGTTGGTCGACAAAGGATCACGATCAATGAGGAAGATCAGAATGTAACAACGATTCAGATACATTTAAGATCCAAGCCATCAAGGGAAGCAACTCCAAGTTCACCCCAGGTAACCCCTGGTCATCCGTTCTACGATTGATACATCATCAAAAGCCATTGTCACGTTTAATGACCGTTCAGCATCAGAGGTTGCATCGAACCTACCACCATTTGCCTTATCCACCATCTTGTGTGAGCCAGTCTGACATCCGTGCACTAACCAAGAAGCAAAAGGGCAAAAACGCCAGGCAACAATCCTCTGCCACCCCCAATTGCCTTGCTGCCTTCGTCCTATTGCCCGCAATCGTTCTGCAGTTTCTGGGAGGCCATGGCCTCCGCCTGATACCGCCAAGTTGAGAGTTGGCAGTTCCTTGTCGCACAATGGCTGGCGATGGGGAATCTCTGGCTGTCGCAATGGTATATGGACAAGGCAGATTGCCCAGAAGGCTACTTATGCTTTGGCATGACAGTGGTCCTTCCATTCAACAATGAGGATGCTGCTTGGTTGCACATCCAGTACGTGAATGGTGAGGACGCCCTGTGGTACCGCCTTCAGGAGGAGGCCCGAGAGGCCTACCATCGTATGACATGCACCCAACTCACCTCTGGGAAGCGACCAGCACCCTAGGAGTAGCCTGAATAGAACCACCCGTATGACGCTCAGGCACTATACCGGCCATGGGCCCTGTTGGTGCAACCGCATCCCTACCGGCCATACAATGGGATGGACACCTAGGCGTCTCGCAGTGGCTCGCAGTGATGATCGAGTATGAGGGGGGGGGGCACATGCATGCGTGGCAGGGCGTGGAGCTCAACTTCTACTATCCGCAAATCCACCTCAGCGTGGACGTCAGTGTGCCATTTTCGTACCCTTGCTACTAGCGCATGGTGGAGGGGGGGGTGACGCGAAGGGAGTACATTGCCAATCACCCCTCGAGTGCATCAGAGATCTTCGTGCGAGAGCAGCATGAGTTTGGATTACAGACCAATCCAAATGCCGTGGTACTGCGATCGGCTGCGGCCAACGAAGCCAGTGCGACTGTGGCCCAATGGCTGAACGCCAGGAAGCCACCATACACTGAGGTCGAATTACGCGTTGAGGAATGTGCATGGCAGAGGGCCCTCAGGCAGCAAAGGCATGAGGCGCGGGCGTGCAGTACTGGCCAAGATGACATAATGGTTGAAGCACTCAATGATGTACTGCCGGAGCCCCAGGCAATTGTGGATGAAAATGCGGCGTTTGCCCTGGATCTACCACCCGGTTTCAGTGGGTCCAATGATGGGAGTCCGGCAGCATAGCCGTTCACTCCTGGGTTTGGCAGATGAGGAGCTACAAATGATGACAAGATATGCACCAGGCTGGTGGATGACGAGATGGGAAAGAGACTTGTCGGAGCCAATTAGCGCGTCAAGGATGGCCCTAGGAAGTCGCTAGCGGAGGAGAAACGCTGAGGGAGTCTCGCCAATGGATAATGTGATAGGATTCTTTCAATGGATAGGGAATTCTGTTTGGGTATGTTTTAGTCCAACTGTGCGAAAGGGACATTCTAGAATAACGATGGAGTGTGAGAACAAGTGTTATGGTCTGGGCCGTGAGGCCTAGTGGGAGCAGCCAACTTTGGTAAATAGGGTATAGATACCCATGGGAGAACTCCAATACAAGGGTGTTGATGAGGCGTTGTGGCAAACACCGAAACCGGTCCACCTTGCTATGAGTTGTAACCCTACGGAAGGCAGATTATTCCACCAGGGGGTTTTCTATGGAAAACCTAAAGTACTGGTGTCCCGACTCACTAAGGACATATTATGCATACTGGCCTGATGTTGGAGACGCCCTACTACTGGCTCCTTGGTGTGGGGGACGCTCTGCCCAAGATATGGTAACGATACCCCAACCAGCTTATATGATAGTATGTGATACGGGAGTAGGTCCGGGTGGTCCCGCCTAGGTCCCCGTAAGGACCTAGGTGCCCGGCGAGGTGGGTCCACGGCTCAAAGAGGGCAGGAGCCCCACACCAACAACCTTTTCGTATCATTTGGTTTTGGAGCCACCTGTGGGTGGCTACCACGTCTTCGCCTGGGCGCGAGATCGAGCACAAGGAACCGGGCTTCTTCCCCGGCCTCCTCCATGGAGGCTAAGGAAACGGACCCCACAGCCCGACAGGGCACACCCGAATCCTCGGGTGAAGAAACACCCCGACAGGGGACACCGGCAAGTTCGGCCGGTGAGGATGTCACAGCCCGACAGGGCCAGGAGATGGAGGAAGTCCGAAAGGACACGGCCGGCACATCGTCGGGTCGAGCTGAGCCGGAGGAGCACGACCAACCGATGGCCGAGGTAGAGGAGGCTCCAGGAGAGGAAGCAGCGGAGCCGGGCACGATGGTCACCCTGCTGCAGGCGCCCGGCATCATAGAGCCCCTTGAGAAAATGGCGGAGGCGGCGGCTATGCAGGCCCGAGAGACGCGGGATAGAGAAACCGCTGAAAAGATCGCCTTGCTGAAAATTGCGGCAGCTGCGGCACAAAAGGAGGCCAGGTGGCACGAGGTCGTGTTGAGGAAGGCCAAGAAACAGAGCCTCCAGGCCAACGAATCCAAGGCATCCGCTGAGCAGCAAGTGGCCGCATTGAGCAACCGCCTGTTGAAGCAGAAAATGCGGGCACCCGAGGCGGAAGAGAAAGTCTCGTTGCAGGCGAAACAGCCCGAAAGGGCTCCCAGTCCGACGGCAGCCCCCATGCCGATGATTCCTGAAGCAAAGGGCGATTGGCAAACCGTCGGCAAACCCCGGGCAAAACGGAAGAGCCCGTCGCCAGGTGAGACGGTGACGAGAGATCGGACAGTCCTCAAAATAGGCCGAAAGGCCCGGACCACTGAGCCAGTGGGAGAGATCGCAGGCTGAAAGGCCAGGACCCCTGAGCAGTAGAGGTGGCCACTCAAAGGTGCCATCCGGTCCGTTAAATCCGGTTCGTTAATTTTTATCAGCTGTCCGTTAAATTTCGTTAAAGAAAAAGGGAGAAAAATTCAGAGAAAACGAAAAAAATCCAAAAAAATCAAAAAAAACCTAAAAAGTTCACAACAACTGCGGCTAGTTGAAAATCTAGTATGCATAGGTTGAAATAAAATACAAACATACTCTCTAATAGCGAATTCCATAAACTATAAGTATGAAAAAAACCCAAAAATCCCCAAAAAATCCAAAAATCCGCTAATTTTTGGTTAATTTTTGTCTTTTTTTGTTATTTTCCGTTAATTAACGGAATAATTAGCGGAATTAACCTCTGTCCGCTATTAACGGATCCGGGTGGCCACCTCTAGTTTGCTATTGGCACCTCCGGATCCCCTCCTCCGCCTCGGGGGGTCCCCTCGTTGCCGACCTTCTCTGGTGATCCGAAGGGCGATCGGTGGGACCAATTCCTGGTCCACTTCGACGCCCATTGCCGCCTCTGCCATCGCGACCATGACGACGCCTACCGCATCAACCTCCTCCCGGACCTCCTCAAGGGGGCTGCGGCGGCTCACTGGCACCTTCATCTGCAGGCGAATCCCACCCCACTATCTGGGAGGAGGCCCAAGCTGTGATGCGGTGTGGCCCCTTCGTGCGCCCACCCACCTTGCTGGGTCTAACCCTCCAGATCCAGGAGTTGGCCGCCCGGCCCCCGGCCACTGTCTTTGAATTTCTCACGCGCATGGATACGCTTTTTGGTGAGCGGGGCGCCGCGGGGGCTGCTGTCCCAGAGATCGATCGGATCTTCTGGGTATACAACGGCCTCCCTGAGCCCCTCCGCGCACGTTTGTTGGCCGACCCGGCGGGTCAGGCTTGGGGGCCGCACTCGCACCAGCAGTTCCGGCAGCTATTGTGGTCGTTCATTCATCACGATCCTGCCCTGGGCCGCATTCCCAATTGTGCTGGTTCCTCTCGCTCCTTGGCCGTGCGTGATCGTCCAGGTGATCGATTCCTCACGGGGCGTAAGCACTCCTTTGATGGGGCAGATCCTTCCCGCCCTCCGGTTCGCAGCCGCCGGGGATCCGACCTTCCGCCTGACGATCCGGCTGAGGGGGTGCCTCTGGCTGGTCGCCTCCCCCACGCCCTCTGGATGGCCACCCACGCCCGTGGACCACATGGCGCCTGCGTCTGGTGCTGGGAGGAGTACACCCAGCCCCGCAGGAGGAGCGATCCACCTCACTGCGCCTTCCAGCGGGATCGCCGTCGCCACTTGCCCCCTCCTGATTGGCTGGTGAGTCTCCCCGCCTTTTCCCAATGGTGCTCTCGGTTGTCTGTCCCCCTTGGGCTGGTGGCGCCCCTGTTGAGCGTGGGTGCGACTCCTGCTTCCCACCCACCTTCCTTGTCCTCGGTGATACGAAAAGTCTGTGGGTGTGGGGCGCCTGCCCTCTTTGAGCCGCGGACCCACCTCGCCGGGCACCTAGGTCCTTACGGGGACCTAGGCGGGACCACCCCTCCTACTCCCATATCCTTATAAGTATAAGGGTTACCGTAGGACAAGGAATACAATACGATCTTGGGTAGGGCGTCCCCCACACCAAGGGCCAGTAGTAGGGCGTCCCCCACACCAAGGGCCAGTAGTAGGGCGTCCCCCACATCGGGCCAGTGCGCGTAACATTCGTCCCCCTCAGGGAGGTGGGGCGTCCTCGTCCCAATGTATATGGATATGGGAGCAGAAACATTATGTATGTGGGAATAGAACTGGCTGTGCGATTTGCCACATGCCCAGTTGGCACGATAACCACACATACATTATGTAAACTATAGTGAAGAGAAAGAGTGGTTGTTTTTACATGACCTCCCGGTCTTCACAACCCTCATTAAAACTCTTCCTCAGCCACATGGCTGGAATGTTCGACCTCCCGGCCTGTCATCTGCGACCCCGAGAATGGGAACCACCAAATGCCCATGCCGGTGGGCGTCGGCTCGGTGCGGGACCTCGTCCTCGCCCGCGGCCACGCACACGCCCAGCTCCTCGAGAGGCTGGCACGAGCGGTTCATCAATGTCTAGTCTTTCTCCGTTCAAGATCGCAACGGACATGGCGTTCATGTGTCCAAATTACGTCTTGGCACGGGGAGCGGTGTACCCAGTGTTCTTCTGGGCCCATCTCAGGAGAACCTGTCAAAGCATAGTCACACATGAGCATGTTTTAGTATGTACATCCCGTACTTTCACGCAGTTTGCATTTACATCACAGGTGTTCTGCCATTTTCAAATGCTTGAACCAGTTTCTGTGCATTTGCAACTGACTTTGCTGATTCCCAGCTGTTATGCTCATGTCCATATCCCAGCCATTTGACAAGGTACTCAACATAGTTTTTGCGTCTCCCACGCTTTTTAATCCTTTTATCAAGGATACGTTCAACTTCATACTCGAGTTCACCTTCGATCTCGATAGGTACTGGGGGTGGCTGTACTCTGCCACTTGCCTTATAAGGCTTAATCTTTGATACATGAAATACTGGATGTATCCTATGCATGCTTTCCGGGAGTTCTAGTCGATATGCGACAGAACCTATCCGGTCGAGGATGGTGAAGGGCCCAATCCACCTCAGTAATAATTTTCGAGTTCCAGGGTGCTTGAGGGTGATATGTTGTGTCGAAAGGAGGACGTCATCTCCTTTATTAAACGACACTTCCCTCCGATGGCGGTCAGCATGCTTCGACTGCCTATCTCGTGCTTTTTCCAAGCATGCCCTGGCCTCTTTCAGCGCTGTTTGGACACGGTGATCAAATCGTGTCACTGCTGGTAATCCCTCCATGAGGGGTGTACCAGACTGCCTCAAATAAGGCTGCTGTGCCCTCTCAATGGCCACTGCCAAGCCGCGGGCATTCGGATTGTCATAGCCCTTTAAAGGCTTCCGAATTTGCACACCAAGAGCTAAGGGACTCTTTGGGTGCCTCCCGTAATTCAGATAGAACGGGGTCTCTTGGGTGGAACTGTTTTTCGAGTTGTTCATAGCAAACTCGGCCATGGCTAACAGTTCATCCCACGCGTCATGGTCAGAACGCGTATAGCTGCGTAAGTAATCCTCCAGAATCCGATTCATGACTTCGGTCTGGCCATCCGTCTGTGGATGGTACGCAGTGCTCATATTGAGCTGAATCTTCCACCTCTTGGCCAGGTACCGGTAAAACCTGGAAGTGAACCGAACGTCTCTGTCGGACACTATCTGAGAGGGGAGGCCGTGGTGCCTTATCACATTCTGCACCAACTGGTCAGCTACTCCTTCTGCGGAGAGCTCGGTGGTCGTGGCTGCTAAGCGGACCATTTTGGTCAGTCTATCGACGAATACGACGATAGCATCATGACCTCCCTTAGTTTTTGGCAGTTGAGTGATGAAATCCATGGACAATTCAGTCCATGGCTCCCCAGGAATGCCCAATGGCTGTAATAAGCCTGGGGTTTTTTGACGAGGATACTTAACTTGTTGACAAACCAGGCAAGTATCGACGTACAACTGTACTTCTCGTCACATTCGTGGCCACCAGTAATGCCGCTGGATCAAGTCCAGGGTCTTGGCTTGACCAAAGTGTCCCGCACTTGGATGGTCGTGAGCCAACTGGCAGATCTCAGTCCGCAGACTGGCAGATATATATACCTGATTGCCTCGCAGCCACAACCCGTCTGTACAACGCATCTCTTGCTGTTGTCTTACAGACGTAAGCTGGGGATCTTTGCCATAGGCCTGACGGATCCTGGAAGCTAGATCTTTGGCCTCTACCATCTCTCCTGCCTCTCTTTGGCTTCCCCGCTTATGCATTACTCTTAAGCCACATACAACCAGTTGACTTTTCCTCCTCGCTACCTGCTCATCCGGCGATGGAGGAATACGAGAGAGTGGATCAGCCACATTCTTTTGTCCTAGGCGATATTCCCATTCAAAGTCAAACTGTTGTAAGATTTCCGACCACTTGGACTGTCTCCGGCTCAGTTGTGGTTGTGACTTAAGGTAGGTCAATGGACAGTGGTCCGTTACCAGTTTGAAGCGTGTTCCTTCAAGGTAACACCTCCACAACTGGACAGCGTGGACTGAGGCTAAAGCCTCCTGGTCCGTCACACTGTAGTTCAACTCCGCTGGGAGGAACTTCCTGCTCGCGTAACAAATAGGGTGGTTGTCCTGCATCAGGACCGCCCCTACAGCAGTTTGCAAGGCATCTGCGATGACCTCGAATGGTCTCTCAGGATCTGGCATCTTGAGCAAGGGAGCTGTGGTCAAACACTCCTTTATATGCTCAAACGTCGATTGACATTTCGACGTCCACTCCCACTTGCCATTCTGTTTGGTCAAGTCCGTCGGGGGAGTCGCCATTTTCGAATAGCCTTGAATGAACTTTCGAAAATAATTAGCCAGTCCAAGAAACTGCTGTACGTGCTTCACGCACTGAGGTGTGGGCCAGTTCTTCACCTTCTCGATCCCTTCGGGATCGGGGCGTATGCCTTCTTGAGACACAATATGTCCTAGGTAGGAGATTTCCTCCTTATTGAACTGGCACTTGTGCATTCGACAGTATAGCTTTTGCTGTCGCAGCATTTCTAACACCTGTCTTAGGTGTCTTATATGCTCTTCAGCAGTTCGGCTAAACACCAGAATGTCGTCCAAGTAAACTAGGACGTGTTTGCCGATTTGGTCACCAAATATATGGTGCATTGTCTGTTGGAATATCGCAGGGGCATTCGCAAGTCCAAAGGGAAGTACTTTGAACTCGTACAAGCCCAATGGCGTGACAAACGCCGTTTTGGCACAGTCTGCCTTATCGATTCGCAGTTGATAGTACCCTTGTTGCAAGTCTATAGCCGAAAAGACTTTGGCCCCTTGCAACTGATCCAACAGGGTATCTATCCTTGGAATCGGCCACTTGTTCTTGATAGTGGCTTTGTTCAATGCCCGATAATCAATACACATTCGGAGGCTGCCATCCGGCTTGGGTACAAAGAGCACGGGGGCCCCGAATGGGCTGCTGCTCTCCGTGATCAGACCTTTTCGCAACAGGTATTCTACCTGCGATCTGATCTCCTCCACTTCTTTTGGGCTGTACTGGAAAGCGGGTCGCTTAACCGGTTTGGTCCCCTCCTCTAGGGGAATGGTCAACGTTACTCCCCTATCCGGGGGGAGTCCCTCAGGGAGTTCGTCAGGAAACAAATCCGTATACTCCTCTAAGAGGGATGTGATCTGTGCTGGATTCACAGCATGAGAGGTGGTCTCCCGACTTGGAGTGGCCGAAGGGCCTGGTGCGTCCCCCTCAGGGAGATCGCCAACCCGGCGAACGAGAACCAGGCGTAATGGAGAACCACGCCGGTAGGCGCGACGAGCAAAGCCGAAGGAACACAACCGACCGATCCGGGTCGGGGAGGAAGGGGGATCCGTGGGGCGAGGAGTACTACGAAGAGTAATCTCGTGGCCACGAGAAACCACACGGATTTGACCACGACGATAGTCAATGACACCGGCGTGCTCATAGAACCAATTGTCGCCGAGAATAATGTCATAATCGTCAGAGAGGTCGATCACCATACAACGGACGGTATCCTTATACCCTTGAATTGTCAAGGGAATATCCACAACATCCAAGGTTGGGAGAGATGTGCCATCCGCTAAGAGAACTTCGTTCTCAACGGGAAAAGGATCTTCTCGCAGAGGAGTGGAGAACTCTGTGGGATCCACAATGCGTCGCGTCGCTCTGGCCAGCCGGCGGAGGCGATTAAGGCGACGAAGCTGTCTGTTAGACAGTGCATTGGTAGGGCGTGGCGTGAGGCCTAACCGCCGATAGCAGGTCGGATTGATATAGGCCGTGCCAGTCGCTCCCGTATCAAAGAGAATAGAGGCGGGCTGATGCCCGACTTGACCGGTAAAGGTCAAACGAGGTTGGTCTTGTGAGACCCCTCGGATGCGGTGTTCCGCTGAACCCTCTGGGGGTTGATAATATACATTCACAGGCCAAGGGATGCCAGGCATCTCCTTGCGATCTCGATGACCATTTTGCGGTTGAGTAAACAACCGTGTACCCTTTGGGTAATGAACAAGGGTGCGCAGCTGGCGCAACCTGGGATCAGCTGTGAACGTCTTCCATGCTGGAAGTAGTATACATGCACCGACATTGGCGGGTGCTTTTGCTCTTTCAGCAAAATAGTGATCCAAGAATAGCGCAGCATTCTGGAAAGGTGGATTAATCCACATGAATTCATGCATGAGTGGTTTCCAAATGAAACTGTCAACTCGAGAACAATATCGCTCACAAAGTGCGTTGTCCCCATTCGGGTTTGCACATGCTTCAAGTGTGAAACGATAAGCAACCAGTGCTTGTATGTGCTGGAAGTGCACCGGATTCAACATGCGATCAGAACGATCTACTTCACCGTGCAGACCCTGTTGGGTCGGTCTCGGCGGCGCCGGAGTGTGAGACATTTTCATCACACGATTCACAGCTTGCTGTGCAGTTCGCACTTTCGGAACAGGAATCACTGGTGCTGCATTTAGTCGCACATTCATGGGTGCAGTTTGCAGTTTCACACTTGTGATGTTATGCTTCCGCATTGCCAAACACAGTTTGGTAGAAATTCTGCATGCAGATGGTCGCGTTCGAGCGGGACTCACCGGCATCTGCGGGAGTATTCCACGCCCTTCGCATTCTCCACGATGGTCTGCCGAAAAGGGCTTAAAACATCTAAAGCAACAGCCGGCCCTTTTCAGCACTTCCAACGTAGTGGCACGTAACTGCGCACTATTGGTGACCATCTTGCCCTCCAGTGGGTCGCGGATTTTGGCCAGCGGCTCGTATTCCCGCTCCTTCTGGGGTGCCTGCAGATTCATTGTTTCAGCAACACGAGAATTTTTGTAAGTCATGCCTCCTTGACCTCTCGGCCTGTTATTCAAAATTGGTTTGCCACGACGATCCACTTTCAGTGCGTGGTATTTTTGAATAACTCGATTAGGGGCAAGACGAGTACTCGTGTGCGGTTTGCCATTCCGGCTTTCATTTCGACGAGAGCCATATGCCTTATATTCCTGGTCATATGTTGGTCCCACTTTGTACAAGTGTGCCCTCAGGCTGGCATAAGTGGTCCATTGCTCATCATCTTTATTCAAGAGACATTTCCTCTTGATGTCTGGATGAAGTCCAGTATACAATGCATGCAACTTGGAAAAATCATCAAGTTCGTTTTCACACTTGAGAAACATTTGTTCCAAGAGCTGCATGTATTTGATCGTATCGGGACCCGAGGTCCCTGCCTTTGTAAAGGCTGCTATTTCCGACCGAATTTCGAAGTCGGAACATTTGTGATCATAAAGTGTCTCCATACCATATTTAAACTGTTCCCATGACAGTTGAAAGTCTGGCTGCGAGAGCACTTCTGCATCAATTATTATCCCCCATATATGCCCTAACTGGGCTAGTAGGCTGTGTTTCACTGACTCTTCAAGAGTGTTCAGTGCTATCCATCCCCATTGTGTCCGGGGTGCCATAGTGGTTTTGAAATACATAATGATTTCTTGCAACCACTTGGTCAAGGCCTGTTTATCTTCATTCCACTTAGGGGGTTTCATGCCTTGACTGTTCATCTTAGGCATGTTCATGCTCACCTGAGCTTCCCTTCCGGGTTGGTAATATACCGGTGCATATGGTACCTCTTGCGCCGCTGCCAAATAGGCTTGTCCGGTGTAACCCGGTCCTAGGGGATTGTACCCCTCCGGAGGCGGGGGAGGCCCCATTTCCACCCGATGTGGCTCAACAACCTCGCCTTCCTCTATTCCAAACAGGAATTCCTCAGTTGGAGGTTCCTGGGTCTGGAAATGGCTGGGCGGATAATCGTACACCCTCTCGTAACTGCCCGATCCCCCAAGATGGGATGGGTCCTCGTACACGGGTGTTGGGTGCTCCTCCGCATGGGGTCCCCTTCTGGGTTGATGTGCCCTCCCGGGCTGAACCGTCACTCCTGGCTGAGTGGCCATCCCTGGCTGTGCTGCCATCCCTGGCTGTGCTGCCATCCCTGGCTGATAGTACTGAACTGGCGGGTACCTCGCAGATCCCGACGCAAATGGAGACATCTCCTGCAGCCTTTGAATCTTCTGCTGCGTAGTTTGCACTGGGGGCTGTGTCACCCGCTGTCCAGCCTGCCCCATTGTATAAGGCCTCACCGGTTGTCTTGGCGCCAATTCAGGCTGAGCCATTGGACGAACCGGTTGAGAGGGACCTGCTTGCATCGATGGTCCCGGGGGCATTTGAGCTGGTCCCTCTTCGGGGACTTTGCGGCCAGTTCTTTGGATGGCCTGCCACTCCGTGGCTGCTTCTTGACCCTCTGGCATGTATATACCCAGTGCTGACTGCTGAGCATCAAAGAGGCCTCGCAGTTTCACTGGTATACATTGGAGGGCGTCCCGTGGGACTTGTGCACGATAGGGGGCATGACCCCCGCGGGGATGATAATACCCCTTAAAGTACACCCCTCCATGAGGGTCGTGGAATGCACCCAATGTATCCCAGAATCCCCTCCTGTCCTGGATGACAGGGGTATGTATTACTGGGGTTGGTCTGGGTGCCTCGTGCAGCTCCTTTGCCCGACCATGTTGTTCAGCCGCCATTTGTTGGGCACGGCGTTCCTGGTAGCCAGGTCCTGGTAATGCCGGTTTGTACTGCAATTCCTGCCGTCCCCTTGAGGCCTGCTTCGCCTCTTGCAGTTCCATATATGCTGCATAATCTTCATTCCCCATCAAGGAACGAAGCTGAGCAGCTTTCTCTGCATCCGCTTTTGCTCGCTGAAAAGCGGCTTCCTGCTTCTGCAGGACCTCATATGTCTCCCGTCTCTCCGGGGGAATGGGACTGGCAGGTTCACCTGCTGAACCGAGATACACAACATTGTCGTTACCCGCAAAATCAACGATGTCTGCACGGTTACGCAATTTGGTGTTCTCAACAGGTTGCAGCAAGGGCAATTCGACAGGAATGTCACCTGTGGTTGGCCTTTGCAGGCCTTGGGATCTCCCCTTAGCCTTTTCAGGCTGATCTCTCGCCTTCATAGGCGGGTCTTTCTCCTTGCCGGGCGATTCCTTCGCCTTTGCCGTTTTAGGCTGGGTCTCCTTCCCTGGCGTTTTCTCCACCTTGGGAAAGCTGGTCTCCACAACCGATGGCGATGCCTGTTCCGGTTGGGTAGGGACAAAGCGGGCAGGGTGGTTTACACCACTGTCACTGCCGCTACTGTCCTGCTGATCGGCCCAGCGTTTGGAGGTCCCCTCCTTCTTGGCAATGTGGACAAAGACCTTAGCCTGCTCGGCCGGGTCCAGCTCATCAACCGGCGGCTTTACCTCTAGGCGCTGCGCCTTTTGGCTGCCTCCTGCAGAGAAAAACCGCTTGATCTCAGCCTTGCGCTGGCGTTTGTGAGCTCGTTTACGCTCATATTTTTCGGGATTCAATTGGCGATCCCATTCACGCCACATCGCTTTCAGCTCTCGTCGCTGATTAGCCTTTCTGGCCTTTCGTTCGTCCAACTTCTTGGCATGAGCAAACCGATCTCGGTTACGAATGCGTCGTCTTTCTTTCTCCATTCTGTGCACTTGTGCTCGGGTGGACATGTCTCCCGGCAGTGGAGATGCACAAGATGAGAACGACAACTCCGAGATCTCCTCCCACCGTTCGTGGGGATCATTGGGGTCCGGTCTCTCTGGACTCCCATCGCTCAAGTCCCATGGTTCTGGGATGTGCTTGAGCGCAAAGGCCATTTTTTCTGGCCAATTTGGGTCCTCTTTGGCAATTTGATCTGCCATTCTAGGACCATACCACCTTTGAATTCGTACCAGTCGGGCGGTGGTCAACCTTTCTCCAAACTGGTCGGCAGCCATTCGCCACCCCTCGTCAAGCTCATCGACGAGATCACTGTGGAACTTTGTCCACATTGCACGGCATGGTGGTTGCCGGCTATACGGATCTCGAGTGTCTGGAACAAATTCCAGCGCTCTTGAGCTTTCACCAGGTCCCCATTCAGGCAGTGTATGCCTCCTGGGGCTCCAGTTGTGGCCTCCCGGCCTTGGCGGACTTTTTCCGCATACTGCTTGAGCGCTTTCTTTAAGCGACTCATCTCCCGTCCCATCCGATCCACTAGGTGTTCTCACATACACCTGGGACTTGAGCCGTAGCTCCGGGATCTTGACCTTCCGGCCTTGTATTCTCTCAATTCGCCCTAAGGCTTTGGCCTCCCGGCCTTGATATGGAGATTTCTCGCTTTCCATCGGCCGTTCACCTGGCGATGGACTCTTCCGCTTGGGGCGCTGCTTGCCAGCAACCTTCCAGTCTTCCTCTGGAATGGTTGGCATGGGCAGCTCCGACGGACTAGGGGCCCTCACAACCGGCACCACCTGTTGGGCGTTTCTCTCTTTTGCCTCCTGGGCCCGCTGCTTTTGCTTCAGGAGGCGGTCACTCAACGCCTTGACCTGGTCTTCGGCGGAGGTTTTGGCTTCTTGTGCCTTGTGGCTCTGCTGCTTCGCCTTCTTCATGGCCAGCTCTTTTTCTCGAGCTTCTTTCTTGGCCTTGTTGACGGCGATCTCCAGTGAGGCGATCCTCTCGGCGGTCTCTTCCTCCCGCTTCGCTCTCGCCTTCTGGGCCGCAGCATCCGCCACTTGCTCCAAGAGCTCCATGATACCAGGGGTCTGCAGCAGCGCCGCTATGGCTCCCTGATCTTGCTCTTGCTTCTTCTCCGCCGCCGGTGGGGCACTCGCTTCCCCCATTGGTTCATCTTCCTCTACGGGTGGCGGAGTGGCTGTGGAGGGTCCAGCCGTGTCCTCCCGGACTTTTTCACCTCCTTGCCCATCCCGGGCTTAACCTCACCAACCGAAGTCGGTGTCCCCTCCCGGGGTGTGTCAACCTCTCCCGACGTGTCGGGGGTGCCCTTGCAGGCAGAACTGTCTGATTCCTCGGCCTCCATGGTGGAGGCCGGGGAGGGAGCCCGTTGCTCCGCGCTTGCGCGTCCGCCCAGGCGGAAGCGTGGTAGCCACCCTCAGGTGGCTCCAAAACCAAATGATACGAAAAGTCTGTGGGTGTGGGGCGCCTGCCCTCTTTGAGCCGCGGACCCACCTCGCCGGGCACCTAGGTCCTTACGGGGACCTAGGCGGGACCACCCCTCCTATTCCCATATCCTTATAAGTATAAGGGTTACCGTAGGACAAGGAATACAATACGATCTTGGGTAGGGCGTCCCCCACACCAAGGGCCAGTAGTAGGGCGTCCCCCACATCAGGCCGGTGCGCGTAACACTCGGGCTTTTCTCATCCGCCTCTCTTACCTTGCTATTCTGCTGTGGATCCTCGGGGGGAGCTTACTTCCTTTTCGCTCCCCCCCCTTCCCCCCTTGTCTGTTCTTCCTCCTTGTTCCGTGCCTCCCTCTCTGTCTCTCGGGGGTCCTGCGTCCTCTCTCCTGGCCCGTGGCCCTTTGTCGGGTTTGATCCCACTCTCTTCATTGGTGGCCGTTTCTTTGGGCCCAATTGAGCCCCCTGCCGCCCCGAGCTCGCTCCCTTCTCTGGCCTCCCGCTCACCCTTGGGGCCCTTTTCCTCCTTGGGTCCCCCGGGCCCTGGCCTCTCGTCTCCGCTCGCGCCCCTTGTTGTCCCCTTGGACCACTCACCTGGTGCCGGACCTTCGGGATCCGCTCCCCCCCGGTTCCCTGCCGCCCTGCGCGATCTGCCTCTTCTTACGGCCATCGTTCCCGGTGCATCACCCGCGATCGCTACTCGGCCTTGGCGCTTGATCCAGTCTGACATGATCACCCACGGTCGTCCCCACTCGGGTTGTGCGGCTCGTCCCTCCTCGCCTCCCCCGCCTCCCGTTTTGGGCGTGCCTGGCTCGTCCGGGCCCTCTCCGGCTCGTCGGGATTGGTGGAATCACGAGGATCGCGCCATCTTGCGCCCTGAGTTTGCGCGCATTGCGCAGCGGGTGGACCGTCCCTTTATGCTTGACGCCTGCGCTGATCCCCTGGGCCATAATGCCATGGTCCCCAACTTCTGTTCCCCCACCCGGGATTTCCTTCGGGAGTCTCTGGCGGGCCACCATGTCTGGCTCAATCCCCCGTTCAACCGCATGGACGAATTCATTGATCACTACCTTGCCGAGAAGGCGCGCTCCCCTTCCGACACCAGTGCCTGTATCTTGGTGTCGGCTTGGCGCAAGGCCGCGCACCCGGGTCTTCGTGGCATGCAGTTGGTAGCTCAGTACGCGCAGGGGACACCCCTTTTACCGCCCTGTGTACGGATGGCTCCTGCACCCCTCTTCCGGGCATTCCTTGGGGGGTGAATGTCTTTTATGACCCCCCTCGGCCCGCCATATGTTCTACCCGCCAAATTGATAAGGGCCGCTTGGCCCTTTGTCTTCCGGGCTGCCTTGCCGGCGCTCCGGCTCAGTGCCTCCTTGACACCGGCGCCCAAGGTACCCATTCCCTCTCGCAGCAATTCTGCATCCAGAATGGGATTTCTTATACCCCTCTCGCCGGCGTCGAGGTGCAGGTGGCTTCTGGCCACACTGCTCCCATCGTCGGGGAGGCAGTGATCACCGTTCAGATCAAGGCCTATCGGGAACGGTTGCGTTGTGTCGTCCTTCAGATGACCCCTAGCATTGATCTGATCCTTGGCGATGGTTGGCTCCTCCGCCGTCGTGCGACTATTGACTATGGCGCTCGGTCTGTCATTTTGCGTGATGACCTTCATGATCGCTTCATCACCCTTCAGATGGCTCCCACCTTGGCTCCCTCCCGGGTCCCTAGCCCCCCCTCTTCCTCCTCGGACTCTGCCGCCGTTCTGGCTGCTTCGGCCCCCCCCCGCCCCTGTTGCTGAACTACCTTCAGACCAAGCGGGCTTTGCGGAAGCGCTGCGCGACTTTTCTGACGGTCCTGCGCCCCACTGATCCGCTGGATCCGGAGCCCGACGCCCCCGACACGGCGGGGGCGGACCCGATCATTGCCCCTCCTGCCTCATCTGACCAGGCTGATCCCGTGCGCATCCAGCGTATCTTGGATCGCTTCCCTGAGGTCTTTAAGGATGCGCTGCCTGGCCTCCCCCCCCGTCATCCAGAGGACGTCGCTATCCCCTTGGTTGAGGATGCGGCTCCCGTCAACCGGGCCATGTTTCGCTATTCGTGCCCTGAGCTTGAGGAGATAAAAGCCCAACTTCAATACCTGGTCGAGCGCCAGCTCATTCGCCCCAGCACCAGCCCCTGGGGCTTCCTGGTTCTTTTTGTTCGTAAGGCGAATGGGACGCTTTGCATGTGCGTCGATTACCACGCCCTAAATAAGTTGACGGTCCATAACCGTTACCTGATCCCCCGGATCGACGGCATGTTGAACATGCTTGCAGGGGCCCGGGTCTTCTCCTCCCTTGACCTCATGCAGGGCTATTACCAGGTTCACATTCAGGACACCGACTGTCCAAAGATGGCCTTTAAGACCCCCTTCGGCAGCTATGAGTTTTGGGTCCTCCCGTTCGGTCTCACAAACGCCCCCGCGGTTTTCCAATCCATGATGAACCGCATTTTTGGCCCCTACTTGGGTCAGTTCGTCTTGGTTTACTTGGACGACATCCTCGTCTTCTCCCGCTTCGCTGAGGAGCATGAGATCTATCTGACCCAGGTCTTGGCAAAGTTGCGTGAGCATCAGCTCGTCGCCCGCTTGGAGAAGTGTCGCTTCAACGCCGCCTCCATTCAGTACCTGGGTCACATTGTCTCCGCTGATGGGATCCGGGTGAATCCCGCAAAGGTCGCAGCTGTTCATGACTGGCCTCGCCCTCGGACCCCCCGCCAGGTCCACCAATTCCTTGGGCTCGCCAACTATTTCCGCAAATTCCTCTGGGGGTTTTCCCACATGGTGGGTCCCTTGGTCGCGCTCACCCAGGACAAACACACTTTCCAGTGGGGTGAGCCTGAACAGACGGCTTTTGATTGGGTCAAGGAAGCCCTCACTTCGGGCCCCCTTCTCCGCATGCCCGTCTTCTCCTAGCCGTTTGAGGTGGTTGCGGATGCCTCGGGCTATGCGCTTGGGGCTACCCTCCTCCAGGATAGGCAACCCATCGCGTTTGAGTCCCGTAAGCTCGGGAAGGCGGAGGTTAATTACTCCACCACCGAACGCGAGCTTCTGGCGGTCGTCCACGCCCTTCGCGTGTGGCATTGCTTTTTGTAGGGCGCCTCTTTTGGGGTCGTCACAGACCATTGTCCCTTGACGTACCTGAAGTCCCAAGTCCACCTCAGCTCCCGACAGGCTCGCTGGTCGGAGTTCCTGCAGCAGCTCGACTTTGCCTGGGAATATCGCCCAGGCTGAATCAACTGCGCCGACCCCTTGAGTCGGCATCTGGCCCTTGACCCGGCTGACGATTCCGCGGCTATACCAGCGTCGTCATCTGTGCTCACCCCGGCTGTGCCCCCTCCGGTTGCATTCATTGTGGCTTTGTCTCGACCCTCCCGCACCAGTCAGCGCCTCTCCGGCCTCGCTCAGGACCTGGCGGCCGCCTATGTGGAGTATGCGGATCTGCAGCATGATGCCGCTCGCCATCGCTTGGTACGCCACGGCGCCCTTTGGTACCATAGCGATCAGGTCTTCGTGCCTCCTTCTATGCGGTTGCGCATCATGGAGGCAGGTCACTGCCCCTCCTATGCCGGCCATTTCGGGGAGATGAAGACGGTTGATTTCATTCACCGTTATTATTATTGGCCCCACAGCCGTCGCGACATTGCGGCATTCGTGGCCGGGTGTCATACCTGCCAGGTCTCCAAGCCTCGTGCCAGTCCCTCCATGGGGGAATTGCAGCCGCTCCCCATTCCGGATCACGAGTGTGCCAGCGTTTCCATGGACATGATTGTGCACCTCCCGCGTACCGCTTCTTTCCCTCACTATAACGCCATCGTCGTTTTTGTGGATCGCTTAACCAAAATGGTCCATATCGAGCCCACGCACAGCGCGATTGATGCTGCTGGCTTAGCCGACATCTTCATGGAGCGGGTTCATCGTTACCATGGGATTCCTGAATCCATCATCTCAGATCGAGGCCCTCAGTTTACTTCAGCCTTGTGGCATGCCTTATTGTCCCACCTTGGTGTGCAGTCCCACCTCTCCTCTGCCTATCACCCCCAGACTGACGGGCAAACGGAGCGCACAAACTGCATTTTGGAGGACATGCTGTGGCGGTATATTGGGGCTGCACATACTAATTGGGATCGCCTCCTCTCTTGCGCTGAGTTCGCCATCAACAATGCGAAACAAGAGAGTACAAGTTTCTCCCCCTTCTTTCTTAATTATGGGCGCCACCCTCAAACCCCTTTTTCTCGGTCGCTGCCTCTCAAACAGTGCTCCTCGCTGCCCTTTTGCAGCAATGGCCGTGGTCCCCAGCGCCGAACCACCAAGGCTTGGGCTCAAGCCCACCTGCCTCAGATTCCCGGTGTGCCTGCCTTCCTCCAGGATCGGGCCTCCGCATTACGCTACGCCAAGCAGTGTTTGCAGAATGCCCAACAGCACATGAAGCACTGGGCAGATCTTCGCCAGAAAGCCAAGTCGTTTCAAGTGGGGAATCTGGTGCTTTTGTCCACCCAAAACCTCCACTTGAAACACCCCGGTACCAAGAAACTCTTGCCCAAGTGGCTGGGCCCATTTCGGATTCAGACCCGCATTAATCCCGTTGCTTTCTGGCTAGATCTGCCTGTCGCCCTGCGCCGGTTGCACCCAGTATTCCACGTCTCCCTGCTTTGCCGGTACATCCAGGGCCATTCGGTGTTGCCTCCCCCCCCTCCTCCTGTCCTTTTGGATAAGGAGCTCGAGTACGAAGTCGAGGCCCTCCTTCAGAAGACCATTGTCCACCGCGGCCGGACCAGTCAACCCTACTACTTGGTTAAATGGAAGGGTTATGACATGAGCCACAACTCTTGGGAGCCTCTCCGTAATCTCACCCATTGTGAGGAAGCGTTACAGCGCTTTGCGCTTCAGGCTCAGCAGGACCCTTCGCTCATTCGCCCTCCTAAGGAGGCATTTCAGCCGCCGCTTCGGCGCCCTCCGTTGTCTTCGACCTAGCCCTTGGCTGGTCCACATGCTCCTCTTGAGCCTTTTCCTTCTGTGCCTTGTTTTGCAGCCCTCCTTTCCGACTGGATGAGCCTGCTCCGCCTTCCCCACTGGTCTCCGGGCCGGGGGACACTTGCGGGACGCTCGCGGGTTCACTCTCCTGATATGGCTGCCTCCGCTGAATGCGTGTTCTTCCCCCTGTGGGGGTATTTTGGGGCCATTCTTTCCCCTTTTTCCTTGCCCTCCCTTGCCTGACCGCCCAGGGGTTTTCGGTGCGCTTTGGGTACTACTGCGGCCCCTATAGAGTGCCCGCGTGGCCTCCCATTGCTTGGTACGGGTCTCGAGGCATGCGATGCCGGATTTTTCATGGACCATCCGAGGGGAGCTCGACTGGACATGTCACCCCCTTCCTTGTGCATTGCCCCTTGTTACGCTTCTTGCCCATTTTTGAGCTTCGGTAGGCCCCTGGGTGTGCCCCTCCCACCCCCGTTCTTACCGGGGTACGGGTGTCTCATATGACTGGCCGCTTCCCCGCCGGGAGTTCCTCCACGGCCTGACCTCTCCTGCTGCTGATATCTGCATTCGGCATCCACAGACCCCCCATTTGATTATATTATATTGTTGAGGGGACACTCCCCTTCGCTGGCACATCCCACTGTATCCCTGGGATTTTCTCGTGGTCCTCCCTCTTCGTTCCGCCTCACCTCCTCGACGGCGTTCGTCGCCCAAGCCACTCCCTTTGTCCCCCGTCCATTTGGCGGGCTCTCGACGCCTCCCCTCCCACCGTGCCTCCCGCTTCGCGCGTCGGCTTCCCAGCTTCTGGTCTGACGTCGCGGGTCGCGACTAAAGGGGGGGGAAAGTGATGTACTGCACTAACCGGTACCCGGGGGTATCGACAACCCCCTACAGTAACCGGCCCAAGAGGGCTACGGTTACGATAGTGTAGGGGTTAGAGTGCTTAGACCGGCACTAGGGCGGTGGCCACCGGTACCTGGGGGTACCCCCAGGTACCGGCGCTCGGGTGTGGCCCCAAGTACGTAGTACTTGGGGTCCGGTGTTGGGTCCCGGCTTAATGGCCTTCGAGCGCCCACACCGGCAGCTCTCTCTCACCCCCTGTTGCGCGCTACCGCGCAACACGCTCCACCTCAGGGTCTATCATCACTATAATCAACCGATGATCTGATCCGACCTCTATCTCAGGATGAACCCCCCACTCTACTACATAATAAACTAACATAGGAGAAGCAGCTGAAATATCTATCCAGGATGTGTTGCCATGGTCACTATGAAAGGTAACCGGTGAATCTGAGTTATTTAACACTAGGAGGTTTCCTTCGCCCAAAACTCCCTCCACAAGTCTACCCACATAATTTACTTCCGTGTCTCTAGGCCCCCACAGAGGGGAATGCCCATTGCTATCTATCACCGGGGACACAAAATCGGAGAGCTCAGAGGCCCGAGCTAGTGTGGTGGAGGTACGCAGAAATAGCCATTAACTTCAGACCTCTGAAAAACAGGGACGCCCACATAACCCGCTCTCCCCCCTCGTCTTCTAGTTTAAATTTGATTTCTTTCTTTATCAAGAAAAGAAGAAGAAGCAATAAACAAATCGCTGGAAACCTGATGGGGAAGATGAGCATGCTGGTGGGCAACGGTCCACGAAATGGGCCTGTATGAGAAGCCATGAGATTGGAAGAATACAACAAAATACGGCTAGACTACGAGCGGTGGGCTGACGCACGGAGGGAGCGGTCAAAAAAATAAAGACCCAACAAGAGAAATCAATGAGATGCAGCTGGAGCATGGGAAGCTGCTTTGCTTCAAGGGGACACTAGGAGGACAACGAATCTGAGTTCTGATCGATAGTGGAGCTAATGGAAATTTTATCAGCCAGGAATTCTGTGAGTAGTATGGCATACGCTGGAGAGAGAAGGGCGATATCCAAACGCTACACCTGGCAGACGGGACAGTACAACACGAACCGGAACGATGAGTGGACAATAACAAGCTGCAAATAAATGAATTCAAATACCAAGCAGCGTTCCAAGTTACGAAGTTGGGACATCACGACGCAATTCTGGGATACCATGGCTGCACAAATTCAACCCAAGGATCGACTGGAAGAATAGCACGCTACATATCAAAGACAGAAAAACACTACGAGTACTAAAAGAGTTGCAAGAAGACAATGAAGAAACCCAGAGGATTAACGCAACCACCCTGTCAAGAAAAGGGCTATCCCAAGCCTTGAAGAAAGGAACGGAAACCTATGTGGCAGTAGTGAGAGAAACCACCTACGAAGAGGCAAAAAAGGATGACAAAGGCCAGCGCATCAAGGAGACGTTGCTGAAGGAATATCCGGAAGTTATTGTTATGCATAATGGCATGATGTGGGGGATGCCCTACTATTGGCTCCTTGGTGTGGGGGACGCCCTGCCCAAGATATGGTAACGACACCCCAACCAGCTTATACGATAGTATACGATACGGGAGTAGGTTGGGGTGGTCCTGCCTAAGTCCCCATAAGGACCTAGGTGCCCGGCGAGGCAGGTCCATAGCTCAAAGAGGGTAGGAGCACCACACCAACAATCCTCACATATTATTTGGCTTCAACTGTGAGCAGACACTGAGACAGTGCTACGCAACACTATCCCTGGCCTCCTCCTCCATGGAGGCCGAAGAGTAAGAGACTACAGCCCAAGAGGGTGAGACTATTGAAATGGTCGATTCTGCACCCCGAGAGGGGGAACTGGCAACTGGGGCCGGTGGATGGGAGGATGCAGCCCGAGAGGGCAAGATGAGGAGAGAGGCAGTCCGAGAGGACAGGCCAGGCACGTTGGCAAGCCATGCGCAGGTGGAAGATCAACCCATAGTTGAGGCCAAGGCCGAGGAAGCCAGAGAGGTGGCGGACCCTGATGTGGTAGCCGCCCTACTACAAGCCCTGGAGAATGCCCCTCCTAGAGAAGATGGTTGTTTCGGCTGCAGCCAAGGCGTAGGAGACCCAAGATTGGGATGCGGCAGCCCGTATCGCTCAGCTGGAGATCGCTGTAGCCTCAGTGCAAAAGGAAGCTAGGCAGCATGAAGTTGCCCTGAAGAAGGCAAAGGACAAAAGCCAAGAGGCTGATGTCACTCATGCTTCTGCGGAGGAGCAAGTTGCAGCACTAAGCGATTTTTGCTATTGAAGCAAAAAGAGAGAGCGTGCAAGATGGAAGAGCATATTGTGCGATAGTCCAAGCAACCCGAGAGGGTACTGAGTCTGACTAGGGCCAAGATGCCGACGATTCCAGAAGCTCAAGAGGAAGAGGATTGGAAGACCATTGGGCAGCCCGGGGCGAAGCGTAAAAGCCCCACAGCAGGTGATGCTTGGAAGCAGCAGCCCGGGAGGGCAAAAACTACAGGCCCATTGGCCGACAATGTAGGCCCATCGGCCAACATTACGGGCCCATCGGCCAAGACACCTGAAAAGCGGGTGAGATCGCAAGTGTACATTAAGACACCGAGCGATGATGATCAGACCAGCGGCAAGTTATTCACTGAGAGCGCCTGCATGGTATGTGGGCCAAGCCCAAGCAGGCTGAGAGGTCTAGACTGGAGCCCGCGGAGACTAGCTTTGCCAGAATAGGGACCAAATGAACATGAACGGGCACTGGATTTTGAACCAGAACTAGGAGAGCCGTATAGTAGGCAGCAGAAATGCTGGGTTGTATGGACCAGGTTCCATAGTGATCAGCTCAGTGATCTAGATGAAGGCTGGAAAATGGCCTCTGAACAGTTCGGCTTGTGACTAACCACTGCACAATTGGTGAAGATCCAATGGTGGTATGGCCCCGGTATGGCGGATCAAATCGCCAAGGAAGATCCCAATTGGCAAAATAAATGGCTTTTGCGCTGAGACACATACCGGCGCCATGGGATCTTAGTGAAGGGAGCCCAAAGAGGCCTAATGATCCTCACCAACGTTGGGAGGAAATTTCTGAGTTATCGTTTTCATCCTGCGCACCCCCGTTACCGGGAGATATGCTGAAAAGAGCGCAGGTTTATAGATTGGAAAAGGAGAAATGGCATGCTCACAACCGGGATCGGTTTGCTTGTGCAAAGTAGCTCAATAAGCAAAAAGCTCATAGAGATCATTGGCGCAGGAAGCAGAAAGCTCAACATCGGGAACGGGATAAACAATTGAATCCCAATAAGTACAAGCAGAAGCGAGCAAGAAAACAGTAGCGTAAAGTTGAAGTTCGTCGATTCCTTTCTGCAGGCGGTAGCCAAAATGTGCAGCGCATTGAGTTCATGGACTTGGCTGACGAGTTGGACCTAGCGGTGCAGGTCAAGGTATTCAAGCAGCTTAATAAAGCACCCGCAGAGCAGAGCCAACTCGGAAAATGACCCGATGGGCAGATGAGTCAAGCAGCGAGGACAGCGGGGTAAACTGCCCTGCTCGATTTGGCGAACCGCAGCTTGAGAAGGCCAAGCAGTCTGAGAAGGCAGAGTAGCCCAAAGAGGCACCAAAGAATACTCTAGGTAATGCTCCTGGTATCACAATCACGGAGCCTATGTGCATTTCACATATCCGTATACAAGCAGAGGTGGGTGACTTTGCTGGACATGATAAAGTTGTGTATGTTGGATTAGCAGGCACACCAACCAACCCCATTCCTCATAAGAGGAAGGAGGTACATGCTGTTGTTAAGCAGCAGGAGGAAGCCCTGGAGAAGGCACGGGCAGAGGCTGACAAAATAGCTCAACTGCTGGCCACAATGGGCAGAGAAGAGTACATTGCATTTCGTGCATTTAGGCGGTCTCAGCAGGCCCGCCAGCAGGTCCAAGCCCCCCCATCAAAGGGAGAGTAGTGCAGGTCAAGAAACCCAGGAGATCAAGTATACGATGGGTAAACCTGACCCTGCATTTTAGCAATAGCGAGAGCCGTACCGGGTGCAGGAGATCTGGCGGGCACCAAAAGGCCCAACTCCGAGAGTGCACCTGCCCGTTGTACAAGATATACAAGGGTGTTGGGATACCCTGGGGGCCTTCTATAACCACTACAGTGGAGTATACTACACAGGATACTACCACCCGCACAGCGGAAAGGCACCCTATAGGGCAGCAGTCCCCCCCAGATGCGCTCCAGAGAATTCCGGCACGGCTGCTTCCTCTCTTTGAGGCACAACAGAAGGCTTTGGAGATCCATGTGCCGGATCCCCAAGAAGCAACCACAGAGTGGCAGACCATCTAGAGGACGGACAGAAAGGTACCCCAAGAGGGAGTACAACATGTACAAGCTATTTTGAGAGTGCTGATTCCACAAGCGTCCTAAGCAATGCAGGCACCTGCCCAGCCTTTCATGATGGGAAGGACAAGACCAGGAGCAGGACGGCCGCAGCCTCATACGACACAACAGAAAATCGAGAGGTTATAGGCTTTGTCTCCATTTGGTCCTGAACAGCAGAGATATGCTACACAGGTGTAGCCTCTTGCTTACTCTGGATATCAGCAACCACACATGGCACTGCAGGCGCAACAAGGGATGCAGTTCCAGCCATCCTTGTAAGCCACAATGCAGCCACAACTGGCACAACAGTACGGTGGGTCTTCAATGGTACAATAGTAGCAGCCCATGGTGTAGCCCGTTGAACCTCAACTGCCAACTATGATGGGCACAATTCCACAACAACAGATAATGAGGCCCAAGCCAGTGCAGTTGTTGGCACCATTGTAGCCGGCACACCCATCAAAGCAACAATACAACAATCTTTTTTAGTTCTAGTAGTCAATGAAAGAAGAAGAGGAGGAGCTGCTATTTGCATAACCACATTACATGCAAGCACATGAGCCACTGCATTAGGAGCACATGGCCTCCGTTGTAGCATGACTCCACATGGCAGCGGACGGACCACCACCGCCGCCAGTGGACTACAACCCCTTAGGTCCTGGTTACCTGGGGTTGGGTCAGGGGTACCTGATAGCTACACAAGAAGTGCCATTTGCTCCTATGTACATGCAACCCGAGAGGGAGATTCAAGTGACATGCCAAAGATGAACAGTCAAGGCATTAAACCCCCAAAGTGGAATGAAGAAGTATGCTTTGACAAAGTGCTTGCAAGAAATTATCATGTATTTCAAAACCACTATTGCACCCTGGAGTCAGTGGGGATGGATAGCACTGAATACTCTTGAGAAGTCAATGAAGCATAGCCTACTTGCCCAACTGGGTCATCTATGGGGAGTTACCGTTGATGCAGAAGTGCTCTCACAGCCAGGCTTTCAACTGTCATGGGAGCAGTTTAAGTATGGCATGGAGACATTTTACGATCACAAATGCTCAAACTTCAAAATTAGGTCTGAGATAGCAGCCTTCACAAAGGCAGGGACTTCGGGTCCCAACACTATCAAATACATGCAACTTTTTGAACAAATGTTGCTCAAGTGTGAGAAAGGTATAGACGACTTTTCCAAATTGCATGCATTATACTCAGGACTTTGTCCTGATATTAAGTCAAAATGCTTGTTAAATAAAGACGATGAGCAGTGGTCCACATACGCCAGCCTGAGGGCTCATTTGTATAAAGTGGGACCCACAAATGACCAAGAATACAAGTCATATGGTTCACATCTGTCTGGCAGCCGCACTGGCAAAGGCAATACGAGCAACAACCTCAGACCGAATAAAATCATCCAAAAGCATTATGCTTTGAAGGTTGATAATAGGGGCAAACCCATTCTCCATATGAAACCAAAGGTTCGTGGAGTACCAGTCTGCAAGGTTCATAATGTGGATACACAGGGGAGACCTCATGAAGAGTGCGAGTATGAGCCCATTGAGGCCATTCACGACCCCATGGAGGGCAAGCCCATTACAAGTCAGTCCTAGCTTAAGGACATCACGATTGAGGTGTTGAGGTATGCTGGAAAGTGTTTTGGTTGTTTTAAGCCCTTCTATATTGGGCATCTGTCAGATGGGACGTGTTCGGGGAGAGAAAAATTACCACCTATGAAGATGAGCTCCCCACCGAATAGGTGGAGTACAATACAACACACTACTATGAATGCGATTTGCAATAAAGTGCGGAAAAGTAATGTGATGAATGAGACACTTTGTGTGGTGTAACACACAGGGGGGAGTATGTTTCTCTAGTATTTGGGTTACTAGGAGGTTAAAGTACAATGAACATTATGATAGAACAATCTCATATGTAAGTAGGCTTTACTAGAAACTTGCAGGTTCTGGAACCACCTCCATTGGGTTAGCAGTAGAGGAGATATTGATAGATATATTACAAGTATTTTAGACCCCCTCTGCCGGACCGTATTGGGGGATGGGATACTATCATTGGGCTCAGCGGCCACATTGTCATGTGATCTGGGCAAAGGCCACCCCTTCAAAGGGGCGACGTCCTGTCAGGCTGTAACACTTCGTTTCTCTCGCCCACTCACCGCACCCGTGAGCGCACTGTGAGTGCGCCGCGTGCACGCCCCCGCACCCGGCCATCCGTAGGCTTGGGCCCACACTGCACACCCCAAAGGAGCGAGCGCCCTTGACAGCTCGCTAGTCATCTGGCGGAGGAGGCCCATCCGGGCCGATTGGGTGCCACGGCGGGAGCCTCGCACACACATTAAACCGAAACCACATCAAGTGGTTTCGTAGCCGGCGGGCGCGGATGGCAGAAGCGCACCACGTGGCGCGAGAGCACCAAGGGGGCCCCATCTCGTCCAAGGGGGGTCCCCATCCAGGAGATCCAAGGAGAGGTGGCCGGCCAGGTACGCCGCGAGGGGCCTGAATCGGCCAAGAAGGAGTCTACATGCCCGGCCCTATGGGGGGAGGCGCATTGTTTTGCTGTTTGCGCGAAGGATCCGGGCGAGCGTGGGGGGGAGTATTACCCCGCGAGATCGCTGCGGTTGGAAGCGGGGGGCAGTGCATTGCCGTGCATCCCGCGAGCTGTGACCGGCGGGGGGAAGCGCGGACTGGGGGCGACCGGCCTCGGTGGCGGGGAGGCGCAAACGGCCGCGTAGGCCGTTGGATCCGGCAGCGGGGAGCGCCAGGACCCCGGAGGGGGCGGTGCACGAACGCGGACTGTGCAGGGGGTGACTGGACTCTACCACCATATGACGTGACTAAGGAAAAGGGCGGGAAGTGACCCGTGTTGTATACTGCCAACGAAGGGGTACTCGGAATAGCGACCCGGAGAATGGGGGCGGCGGCGAGTAGCGACCCCTGGGAGCCGGAGGCATGGAATAGCGACCCCTGGGAGGTCTTGTGGCTAGGGGGTTATGCAATAGCGACCCTTAGAGGGGGCCTGGCTGGGTGGCTACCCAACAGCAGCCCCTGCATGGGGTTGGGCAATATTGTGCAGTGTTTGGACCTTGGTGGAGTGGAATTGTGACCTGGCAGGCAGACGGTAGCATCCCTAGAGAAGATGAGGGGGTGCCCTTGACCCTCTCAGTAGGTGGACAGCAGTCACAGTCTACAATAGCTTCTCTGGAGAAGCCAGAGGTGGCCACACTCGGGTGCCGTCTGGTCCGTTAAGTCCGGTCCGTAAAACTGAGTGTGATATTCGTCCGCTAATATCCGGTTCGCTATTTGCCGTACTGCCGTCCGCAAAATCCGGCTCTCATTTTTTCTTCACCGTTATTTGCCGTTAAATTAATGGATGATGTGTGCGGCGTCCAGTCCGTAACAAAATATCCGTTGATTAATAATTTTGGTCCGTTATTACCCATAGGTACTTGCTTTCCAGCCACGGCAAGGTCAAGGCGAAGTTGCCAAGGGGTTTCCATTTTGCAACAACTCGAATTATGTTGGTTGCATGCTTGATAAATGTGTGTGGGCGTTTTCCAGGTCATGTATTCTGCGGCTTGTAATACATGGAGTGATTTGGAGAACTGAACAACACACAAGCCGTGTGTAAAATTCCAGTATATGCATGCAATCCTGCACCACTTGCTGCGGCTGGTACTGCTGCGGACCACACTCCCATTGCAAGTCTTCCCGGCCATTGCAGCAAGGGTTCGACATAGTTATAATACCAAACGCGGACACACAAACACCCACATCACCTGAGGCAGGTGGTAAAAAGGGTTCACCTCTGAACACAGTTGAGCCACTCAATATACTTGGGAATGGATGATACGTATCACATATAACGATGGGTTGCTGCGGCAGTACTCCATAGTTTCCATACCAGGGCAGCGAGTGTAAAGCCCATCCACCAATTGCACTATTCGATTGGACACATTTCTCACAGAAATTCTCTTCTATCTATATGATACCCTAGGTTCATCCACCATTCCAACATAGTACGTCGAAGTTCAACAGTTCAACATATATAAAAACGGGCAACGAATAGTACAAGTCATGATTTGTCATCTTCCATCTCTGCCTATCGCACCCTCGCTGCGGCGGTACTCCAGAAGTTTCCACGCCAGGGCAGTGACTGTAAAGTCTATCCACCAATCGCAATACTTGTTGGGACGCATTTCTTGAATAAAATTTTCTTCTATCTATATGATACCCAAAGTTCATCCACCACTCTAACATAGTGTGTTCAAGGTGTGCACTTCAACACAGGACAACGGAATATTACAAGTCATGATATCTTATCTTCTATCTCTATGGTACCGCACCCTTGCTGCGGCGGTACTCCATAGTTTCCATGCCTGGGCAACGAGGGTGGTCACCGGTGGTGATCCAAACTTTGGAATCCAGAGTCACTACTTCCCTCCCTTCCCTCCCTTCCCTCCCTTCCCTCCCTTCCCTCCCTTCCCTCCCTTCCCTCCCTTCCCTCCCTTCCCTCCCTTCCCTCCCTTCCCTGCCTTCCCCCTCTTCTTGCGTCGATGCGCTAGCTTCTACTGCGACCATCCACTCTCTGCCATCTGCCACCCTAGCAAGCTCAAATGATCCACGTTCTCGGGCTTGAGAACCATGCGCTTGGCCGTCACAATGAGACCAGCCTTCGAAAATGAGCGTTCACTACTGGCGCTGGAGGCCTGCAACACAACCAAAAATACTCAGTACTTCTCAGCCTGTGAACTTTATAAGGGCACTGTGGCATATATGCATAGCTAGTTGGCATGTGCGTCTGGGACTCCTCGCTCAGCAACAAATGCTGCGAGGTCAACACCACCATCGCTGCCAATAGAGCCTAGCGCACATGTCCATTGTGTAAATAACCGAGGCAACATATATTCAACGATGGATTTCAGATGTTACAAGGACGGTCTGAGGACACTTTCTTCTGTGAAATAAAGGCAGAAAAGAGTATCACAACCATGGACTATTCAGCGAATGTCACCTTCCTCGCCGGTGGCAGGCGGTACTTGGACTTCACCTCACAATAAGACAAGTTGTTTTGTTAAAAAAAACTAATCCCCATCAGAGGAAGTCTCCGTGTCACTCCCTGTTAGGAGGCCGGAGTCCATGACATTGAACTCCCACCCAACCTGTGAAAAAAATCGTCTTCAAAGAGTCTTTCTTCCAGGCGTCTTAGCGACGGTTGAGTTATTCTATATTTTCTGCTAATAGACTTGTACCCCACCATGTGTTCCCCCCGGTGCAGCACTAAATCTATGATAGCCATGCACTGACGTGTTTTGTAAGCAGCCCGGCAATTCCTATCCATTTGTTTGCATTCCTGCCTGCGGTGCTTGTGCCATTCTCCCCAAGACTTGGGGGGGGTTCTGTCTCTCGTGTTGTTCCTTTTGGAACCGTGCCCCTTTTGCCCCCCCCCAATGCGTTATTAATGTATCTGCTTATGGCGGCTAATCGGGCCTGGTCCTTGGGGGTGAGGTGGTCCTGTATGGGCTGCCACACCCCCGAGGGCAGGCCACCCAACCCCGCTTCTTGTATTTCCTCTAATCTATCTGTTAGAGCTTCCCTATCGCGCTCAGCTTCCCAACCATGCGCAACTTCTATCCGCCGCCTGACTTTCACCCCTGCATGTCTCCTTCCCCCCTTCCTCTTGTGTCTGTGCCGGCGCTTTCGACCATCCTTGTAACGTTGGCCCCTGTTCAGGGGCCGCTTCCGACCTAACACAGGAACAGAATACTGTGTTTCCCCAGCCAGGTGATGGCAGGTACTGCCACATACTGGTGGTACCACCAAAGCAAAGACAATAGGTATTGTAGGGAAATGCAGCACGCCCTGTACAATGCACGGCCCCCTGAAAGGGACGAAGTGCTGAGGTTTCCCCAGCCAGGTGACGGCGGGTACTGCCAAATAATGGTGGTGGCACCTACGCAAAGAAAGACGATGGGTATTGCAGGGACAGTTCGTGCATGCTGCACATTGCACGGCTGCATGGAAGGAACGAACTACCAAGGTTTCCCCAGCCAGGTGACGGCGGGTACTGCCACAAAATGGTCATGCCACATAAGGAAAAACAGGCGATGGGTACTGCAGGGACATACAGCACACCCTGTACAATGCACGGCAAAATAAAAGGAGCAAACTGGGAAGGCTTCCCCAGGCAGCTGATGCCAGGTACTGCCACATATTGGTGGTGGCATCTAAGCAAAGAAAGGCGTTGGGTATTGCAGGGCGTGCAACACACCCTGTACAATGCACGGCCACATAAAGGGAACGAATTGCTAAGGTTCCCCAGCTAGGGGACGACGGGTACTGCCACAAAATGGTGGTGACACGTAAGGAAAAAAGGCGATGGGTATTGCAGCGACACATAACACACCCTGTACAGTGTGCAGCCAAATAAAAGTAACAAAGTGGTAAGATTTCCCCAGCCAGGTGGCGGCGGGTACTGCCAAATAATGCTGGTGGCATCTAAGCAAAGACGATGGGTATTGCAGCGACAAGTGGTGCACCCTGTGCAATGCATGGCCACATAGAAGGAACAAACTGCCAAGGTTTCCCCAGCCATGTGATGGCGGGTACTGCCACCAACGAGGTGGCCATGACAGAATGGTGCAGTACCCTACCCACCCATAAACACACACAGCCACAGCCACAGCCGCCAAAAGTCAGCAGCAAAATATCGTTCTGCAAGTGTGAACGGCAATCCACTCACCAAGTGAGGGTTCGTCTTGTTGCTCCTCTATGCTCGCCATCCCCCTCCCGATGGTTTCTGGATCTGCATTGACGCAGCTTGGTGAGGCTGCAACACCAGACACAACGTTAAGTACATGTCCAACTTATATGCAGGACAGTAGGTGCCTGAATGGATGCATGGTTTCCAGCCAGAGGCATTCAAGCCTTGGATTACCAGCCTTAGAATCAAGATTGCGACCGTACCCAACATCCCGCGATGTTGCCTATAGCACCCAGCCACAATAGGCGGCACTCAGGCTTGCTGCACAGAGGTACACGTCCACCGCACCTACACGTCCATCGTATTCAAGGCGCCCTTGCCTGCTTTCCGTTTCAGCATTGGTAGCGCCTGAGGACTCTGCGAATACAGTAACACAGGTGGTGAGGGTCGCAGGCAAAATCCCGGAGTGAAGTCAATCCCCGGCCATGATCTTCCCACCCGGCCATGTGCCACCAGGTTTCCAAAGTCCACACATAATCCGCCCCTCCCCGGGGAGAATTTCCCAGTAAAGCAGGCGGCCCGAAGCAGAAGCCCACACTATGCCCACGTATCACTCGCCGGATTGAATCCGCCAATATTCAGGTTTTCAAAGTCCACAGATAATCCGAGACCCCCCCTTTTTGACACCCCCCTAGCCCGGAATTCCCCGCCAGAGCAGGCGGTACTGAGGGCGTTGCCCTGGCCACGGGGCGCCGTGAAGCGGGACACCGCGGTATGCTTGTGCATCGCTCGGCGGCTTGAATCTGGCCACGCATAGGTTTCCAGTCCACAAATAATCTGAGTTTCCCCAGCACCCCACTCGGCCCGGAATTTCCCGCCACAATAGGCAGTACTGAGGATATTGCCCTGGCCACAAAGCAGGATAGCGTGCTATGCATGTGCATCACTGGCGGATTGAATCCGGCCATACATAGGTTTTCGGCCAACAGATCATCCGAGACCCCCTCAACCCCCCCCACCACCACCCCCCACCACCCCTGCCCCCACAATTTCCCGCCGCGACAAGCGGTACTGAGGGTATTACCCTGGCCATAAAGCAGGATAGCGCGCTATGCCCGTGCATCACCGGCGGATTGAATCCAGCCACACATAGGTTTTTGGCCAACAGATCATCCGAGACCCCAACACCCCCCTGCCCCCACAATTTCCCGCCACGGCAGGCGGTACTGAGGGTATTGCCCTGGCCACAAAGCAAGATAGCGTGCTAAGCCTGTGCATCACTGGCGGATTGAATCCGGCCACATATACGTTTTCAGCCAACATATCATCTGAGACCCCCCTTCCCCCGCGCGGCCCGGCATTTCCCGCCACTGCAGGTGGTACTAAGGGCATTCCCTTGCCTTGCCCATACTGCGGCTTGAAGCAGGAGAGCGCGGTATGCCTCATCTGGTAGGTCCATGAACCAAGCGTGGGGTGGCAGGGGTTGGAGACGGCGGATGGCAACAGGAGGGCAACAAAATATATGTGCAGTCACAGCCAAGGTCCACTGTATGCGGACCCTGGCTGAGCCACGCTGGCAATCAACCAGATCCCTAGATTCGGAAATCAGTACTTACTGCATGGGCTCTACTGTCATCCGCTGATTCGGTACACACGTCTGCTGTCATCCGCTAAATTAGCGGATGGTGTATGTGGCTTCTGGTCCATAAGAGAATATCCGTTAAAACCCAAGCGGAATCCGCAAAGTCCGCTAATTGGGGCCAGCCGCCCACTGCCATCCGTACCATGTCAGCAACAGAGAAGTGGGGTCCACTAAATTAATGGATATTAATGGACGGCAACCCCCGTCCGCTATTAACGGATCCGGGTGGCCACCTCTACGGGACAGACGCCGTGCCACTTGGCGAACACCTTGATGCACACCACCCTGCCCTTCACCCTCCACTCGTAACGTTGGCGACGGGGGTTGGTGAGGCCCCCGCTTCCGTCGGGTTCCACAGAGGACTTGCTTCCAACCCGACAACACGAGATGTCTGCCCGGAGGTCGGCGTCCACCTCCTGGAACCGGCGAATCGCCCGTACGACCTTTCTGGCCACCAGCTCCTCGTCCGAGAAGAGCTGGTGGCACTGGCGGGGGCAGCACTGGGTGGGGACCCTAGCGGCCAAGGCGTCAACGATGGCCCTCTCCACTTTATCGAGCTTTCTCCTCTTCGCCGGCTTAGGCGAATCCACGGCGAGGTTGTGCCTGCCCCCCTGGCCATCCGAGCAAGTCGACCTCCGCTTCCTCGGGGAGGTCATTTCGTCGAAGCAGTCATGCATGAACTCGACAGTCTCCTCTCGGATGCAGCTGGACGAGGTGCCGGAAGTTTGCGTGGCAAGGTGCGAGAGGTAGGAAGTCGGAATGTCGCGAGATGCGGAATGGCTGCCACTTTGCAGTGTGGAGCAACTTGAAATAGACGATGTCGGCATCTCCATTCTGCGCCCACAACCAAGTTGTGGCAAATGGACACACAGACACCAGTTGAGTTTGGGTAGTTGACGAGGAATGGTGGAATGGAGAAGTCGTCCCAATCCCACACCGGGCCCACTCAGCCAGGGACCGGCCGTGGAGGGGTCCGGCTGCAGGGCAGGCGGGGTGGCGCACAGCCCCTAGGCAATCGGAATGACAGGGTGAAGGTCCAATCGCGCAATTTCATCGGTGGATTTGGTGCCGATGCGATGAAAGGAAAGAGGCGAAGGACACAATGCCCCTAGACGGTTTGCGCGCATCGCGCACGCAAACACAAAGCAGAACAACTGGCATTGTGGGCAACTAAAAGGCCAGCATGAAAGCCGTTTCACAGGAGCGGAGCTGAAACACAATTCAAAAACATGCTCCAAGCAACTGTTCCGTACGATGCCGCAGGGCAGACGGCAACCGGTGCGTGCACATGTTTGCGATTTGCACGCTCCCGGTGCACAGACGGATATCGAAATGGAGGTGAACTTGCCACTACTCCCAAAAACCATCGCCCCTCCTAGACGACAGTGTGACGCCAAAGGGAGACAGGGCGGACACGCAGGCAGGAGGTGCACAGAGGTCCTTTGGACTTTGCATTTGCCCATCGTCCGAAGCGGGGCGCCAGCGGAAGACGCGATTGGGACAGTGTTTGCGTGCGCGGTGCGCACAAACCGGATGGGTTCTGTCCAGTTGGTGTTCATGCACTACGGGGTTTGGACTGGCATTTGCGCACATGGCGCACACAAGCGGGGTTGCGTTCCATGCAGTTCCACTGGTGTCCACGTACGGCGAGACAAGCCCCTACCGCGCGCACTGGGGGAATGAGTGGCCCCCGGTGGGGCGGGCGCGGCCGCGGGCTTCGTGGGGTCGGGCAATGGTGGGGTCAGCGTCATCCGCCATAGGTCCTCCTCCTTCTGCGATGGCCACTGCTCACAGCACCCCAACCAAACCGCCATCTCAAGGGCGTTCTCCTTCTCTGCGGTGTCATTGGAGGAGTTCTTGTTATCGTGGTTCCACCTGACGAACCGCTTTGCCTACTCGAGTGTGACGACCCTCCCAGACGCTATTGAGCGGAGGACCGACTTACGGTCCCCAAACAGCATCCGGGCGAGCGCCCCCCCTGTGGCCGTAATGAGGCCGAGCTCCTCCCAGGGGATCGACCGGAAGAAGATCTCCGCCAGCTTGGCCATGGCCCCCCTGAACATGAAAGCCATGGCGTTCATGGCTCCCTCGTCGTCTAGAAAGTCCTGTAGGTTCTTGGGGAGCAGTGCGGATCCCGTCGCGGTGTTCTATGGAGGCAGTCAGCGGGGGTCAGTCCTGCCGGAAATCCCATTGCGCATCAGCAGTGAGAACGGCGAGAGGGTTTGCATGTGCTGCACATGCAAAGGAGTCAGCCAGGACTCACCGCATCATCCAGTAGATGGGGCTTCTCCAATGCCTGTTTCATCTCCTTCACGGCCTGCGACTCCGGGTTCTGGCCGGCCTCCAGGGCGGTCAGCAACTAGCCCTCCTGGCGGAAGAGGGTCTGAAGCTGCCGGCAGGCGCAGTTGTTCTGCACAACGTCTGTCTCAAGCCCGAGCGCATCGCGTCCCTCCAGGAGGGCGGCGACCATCGCCGTGGCGGTGCCGTTGCAGAGGCTCAGCACGGGGCCCACGCTGGGGGTCAGGAGATGCACCAGCAGCCACGACTCCTCCAGGGACTTCTGGGTCCGGTTGACCTTCCTCTTGCTGTCCCCGACCAGCAGCGTGTCCAGCTCGTGCCTCCCGCACCTCGATAACGCCTCCAGCTTTGGGAAGAAGTAGGTCATCGTGCCCCCCAGCCGGCCCCCGAGTCGTCCGCCCTCACCCCCTCCTGGCCGTGGTTGAACTTCACCACCAGGATCAGGATGCCGTGGCCCGGCGTCTTGGCCCCTTTGCGGAGGTGGGCCTTCTCGTCTCAACCCATCGTGATGATGAAGTGCCCTCTGGAGGGGTAGTCGTTCGCTTTGGCAAAGCCATGCACGGCTTCAAGCATGGACGCCACGTCCTCGTGGCGGGTGTAGATTGCCACGTTGAAGTGGCGGGCGCCGTAGACGCGGGACACGGAGGGGGGCAGAATTCCGGACGCGTGGCAGGCGTCCAGCACTTTCCTCAAGTCCCCACCGTGCCAACGCTCATCGGGCTTGTCCCAGGGCAGGCCGACCTCCGGATCGTGTTTCTTCATCCCGAACGGCAGACCGATCAGGATCTGCTCCACTTGGGTCCACCCCTCCGCGTGCTTGTAGGCATCCCGCTCCCTTGCGTCGCCCTCCACGAGCCTTGCCTTCACTACCTTGCGGTGAGCCAGGAGCTTCCTGGGGTCTTGGTCGCCGAAGTCCACCCCCAGCCTGGGGACGACCCAACAAGCCACCTGCATCGGTCGCCAGGGCACGATAGAGGTGGCCACCCGGATCTGTCAATAGCGGACGGGGGCTGCCGTCCGCTAATATCCGTTAATTTAGCGGACCATGCCCTCTCTGTTGCTGATGTGGTACGGATGGCAGCGGACGGCTGGCCCCAATCAGCGGACTCTGCGGATTCCGCTTGGGTGTTAACGGATATTCTCTTACAGACCGGAAGCCACGTACCCCATCTGCTAATCTAGCAGATGACAGCGGACGTGTGTACCGAATCAGCGGATGACAGCAGAGCCCAGGCAGTAAGTACTGATTTCCAAATCTGGGGATCGGGTTGATTGCCAGCGTGGCTCAGCCAGGGTCCACATACAGCGGACGTTGGCTGTGACTGCACACATATTTTGTTGCCCTCCTGTTGCCATCCGCCGTCTCCAACGCCTGCCGCCCGACGCTTGGGTCATGGACCTACCAGGTGAGGCATACCGCAGCACAGGCAAGGCAAGCCGCAGCACAGGCAAGGCAAGGGGACGCCATTAGTACCGCCGCCATGGCGGGAAATGCCGGGCCGCGTGGGGGAAGGGGGGTGTCGGATGATCTGTTTATCTAAAAACCTGTGTGTGGCCGGATTCAATCCGCCGGTGATGCACAGGCATAGCGCGCTATCCTGTTTTGTGGCCAGGGCAATGCCCTCTATACCGCCTGCTGTGGCGGGAAATTCCGGGCTGTGGGGGGTGTTGGGGGGGGGTCTCGGATGATCTGTTGGCCGAAAACCTATGTGTGGCCGGATTCAATCTGCCGGTGATGCACAGGCATAGCGCTATCCTGCTTTGTGGCCAGGGCAACGCCCTCAATGCCGCCTGCTGTGGCGGGAAATTCCGGGCCGTGGGGGGTGTTAAAAAGGGGGGGTCTTGGATTATGTGTGGACTTTGGAAACCTGGTGGCACATGGCCGGGTGGGAAGATCATAGCCGGGGATTGACTTCACTCCGGGATTTTGCCTGCGACCCTCACCACCTGTGTTACTGTATTCGCAGAGTCCTTAGGCGCTACCAATGCTGAAACGGAAAGCAGGCAGGGGCGCCTTGAACACGATGGACGTGTAGGTGCGGTGGACGTGTACCTCTGTGCAGCAAGCCTGAGTGCCGCCTATTGTGGCTGTGTGCTGTGGTTGGTGGCAGTACCCGCTGTCACATGGTTGGGGAAACCTTGGCAATTCGTTCCTTCCATATGGCCATGCATTGCACAGGGTGCACCACTTGTCGCTGCAATACCCATCATCTTTGCTTAGATGCCACCAGCATTATTTGGCAGTACCCGCCGCCACCTGGCTGGGGAAATCTTACCACTTTGTTACTTTTATTTGGCTGCACACTGTACAAGGTGCGTTATGTGTCGCTGCAATACCCATCGCCTTTTTTTTCCTTATGTGTCGCCACCACTTTGTGGCAGTACCCATTGTCCCCTGGCTGGGGAACCTTAGCAATTCGTTCCCTTTATGTGGCCATGCATTGTACAGGGTGTGTTGCACGTCCTGCAATACCCAACGCCTTTCTTTGCTTAGATGCCACCACCAATATGTGGCAGTACCTGGCATCAGCTGCTTGGGGAAGCCTTCCTAGTTTGCTCGAGTTGGCTAGATGTGGCATCACCCCACCTAAGGGACCACTACGTTTCCGACGATCAAGACGGAGAAGACGGGCCCCATGCTCCCCACTGCACATGGACCCAGTGGAGGCCGAAGTCGAAAGGTGGTTTGATTTGAAATGGACACCAGCATATGAATATCAAAAAAAATGGAGTGCTGGGGATTGGTGGGGCGAGAATCACACCAGCTTCCCCTTGGTGGCCAGGCTTGCACGTCGAATATTAGCAACACAGTTGAGTGGGTGAGTACAACTGGCTGTGCATATATACCAAAGTGCCCTTATGTGAAATATGGAGTTGAAAGGAAGGAAAGTACTGAATATCTTTGGTTGTGTTGCAGGTTTCCAATGCCAGCAGTGAATGCTCATTTTCCAAGTTTGGTTTTATTGTGATGCCAACTAGCTATGCATATATGCCACAGAGCCCTTATAACGTTCACAGGCTGAGAAGTACCCAGTATTTTTGGTTGTGTTGCAGGCCTCCAGCGCCAGTAGTGAACGCTTATTTTCGAAGGCTGGTCTAATTGTGATGGCCAAGCGCATGGTGCTCAAGCCCGAGAACGTGGATCATTTGAGCTTGCTAGGGTGGGAGATGGTAGAGAGTGGATGGTCACAACAGAAGCTAGCGCATCGACACAAGAAGGGGGGGAAGGGAGGGAAGGGAGGGAAGGGAGGGAAGGGAGGGAAGGGAGGGAAGGGAGGGAAGGGAGGGAAGTAGTGACTTTGGATTCCAAAGTTTGGATCACCACCGGTGACCACCCTCGTTGCCCCGGCGTGGAAACTGTGGAGTACCGCCGCAGCAAGGGTGCGATAGGCAGAGATGGTAGATAACAAATCATGACTCGTACTATTCGTTGCCCGTTTTCATGTATGTTGAACTGTTGAGCTTCGACGTACTATGTTGGAATGGTGGATGAACCTAGGGTATCATATAGATAAAAGAGAATTTCTGTGAGAAATGTGTCCAGTCGAATAGTGCAATTGGTGGATGGGCTTTACACTTGCTGCCCTGGCGTGGAAATTGTGGAGTACCGCCGCAGCAACCCATCGTTATATATGATACGTATCACCCATTCCCAAGTATGTTGAGTGGCTCAACTGTGTTCAGAGGTGAACCCTCTTTGCCACCTGCCTCAGGTGATGTGTGTGTGTGTGTGTGTGTGTGTGTGTGTGTGTGTGTGTGTGTGTGTGTGTGTGTGTGTGTGTGTGTGTGTGTGTGTTGTTGTTGTTGTTGTTGTTGAAATCCGGTTTAATTACATTAACCGAGCTCCGCGGCAGCTGAGGCCATGTGGAGCCATCTGAAAACCGTGATCTGTTTTGTTCCAGCACTGTCTCCATCCCGTGTCCGTGGCTCAAATCAGGAACACCCCATCCCGATGGAAACACCCGCGCTCAGAACTCCTGAGGCGACCCCGACACAAATAAAAGCACCAGGAAAGAAAAGAAAAGAAGCTTCCGAATCCCCAGAAAGCCCCAGAACAACACCCACGCACAGGGCTCCAAAGCCGCCCTGTACGAATCCGAAAGCGAAACGGCAAAAAATAAAAGAAAAGAAGAGCTGCCTCATCGGCCTCCTCCTCGTCCACAGCCGCGGCATACTCAGAGTCGGCGTTCTTCCGAGCCGCCCGCCTGTACATCCCAATCCTCGTCATCGTCCTCAATGGTGTCATCGTCCTCGTCTGTGTCCAAGTTGTCCGCTCCAGCACTCCCCGCGGCCGCTGAATGCCCCTGCTCCCGACGCAGCGTGGCCTCAAGGTCGTCCCATCTCCCACGCCCCCTCCTGGTCGCACACAGGAACCTGGAGAGCCAGAGCCTGCCCCGGGGGGAGCCCGTCAGGAAGTCCCACTCCCACCCGGGGCAGGTTCCCCCAGCCTGTCGGGTCAGCGCGTCACACTCCTCGCGAAGCCAGGTGGTGAGGCCCTCCCGGGTGTGGCTGAAGCGAGCGCACTCGAGCAGAAGGTGGACCCTCGTGTCCGGGCACCCACATACGTCGCAGAGGGGGGAAGTCGCCAGCTTGAACCTCGCCAGGTAGGCACACGTGGGGTAGTGCCCTGTCAGGAACTGCCCCGTCAGCGCCACTGCGTAACGTGAAGGAAGGGAGCGGGTCCATCGTAAATCTGAGCGAAAAACCGAATCCTCCATGGGGTCCAAGACAGTCCCCATCAGAGTCCTCTCCTGCCTCCCAGCCCTGTCCTGGTACCATCGACGAAGCGCCCGCTCCAGCTGTCGCCTGTTGCACCAGGTGTCGAGCAACGGGGAAGGGCTGGTATCCTGAGCCGCCCTCCTGGCCTCCCTGTCCGCCAGCTCGTTCCCAGTCACCCCACTGTGGCCAGGGGCCCACCAGAACCGCACCTGAATCCCAGCCTCCCAGAGAGACTGGTGAAGAGCCAAAGTAGTCCACACAGACTCACGGCAACGCCGCCAGTGAGAGCCAATCAGAGCCAATAACGCCGCCTGTGAATCCGTGATAATGGTGGCTCTGCCCAGGTCCGACCTCGATTGCAACCACCCAAGGGCCCCCCGGATGCCCCCCATCTCAGCATCAGTGCTAGCCAGAAGGGGCCCCATGGGGAAGAGAAGGGTGTGGGAGGTGGCTGCCTCAGAGGGCCCGGCTTGGCCCCCCTGAAACACCACAGCAGCCGCCCCGTTGCCCCCCCCCGGGACGACCGAACCATCCGTAAAAACGCACAGCCCCTCGTCCGCCTCCATGCAGCGGGTGATGCGTTCCTGCGCCCCGTCCCTGGGCAGAAAGTCGCAGGGGATCTGAGGGGGCACCTCCCAAGGGGGGCGGATCCAGAACCGGACCTGGTCGACCCGCTCAAACCCCTCAGCCTCCCGGGGGTGGGCGCGTCTGAAAGCCACCAGCTCCCGCCGCGCGATGTCTGCCGTGGAGACCTGCCGGTTGTGGCCGAGTCCCCCGTCATCAAGGCCCAAGGACGTGCGGCCGTAGACCCGCTGACGGAGTACAAAGCGAAGGATGGTGTAGCGGATGTGAAGATCGGCTGGCAACCATCCGCACGCCGCAATGGCCTTCACTGTGCTCGTCGTCCTGAGAAGTCCGAGGGTGACGACTGCGGACAGCCGAAGCACTCTGTCCAGCTCCTCCAACCTAGCCTGCGTCCTGACCACGCTGCCCCACGCAGCCACCCCATACCACAGCCTCGGGAAGACCGTCGCCTCCACTAAGGTGGAGACAACCACCGGATGCAGTCCCCAATGCGTAGCACAAAGTCGTCTGATGACACGAAGACGCTGCAGGCAAGTGGTGCAAGTAGTCTCCAGGTGCTTCCTCCAAGTCAGCCTGCTGTCGATCCACACCCCCAAGTATTTAATCTCAGCGACTTGGGGGATAATCCGGCCACCCATCGTCAGATGAAGTTGCTCCACGCTCCTCCGTGAGGTCACATCCAAAGTCTTGCACTTGGTCACATCAAAAACCAAGCCCCACGTGGCGCTCCAATCCTCGATGAAATCCAGGGCAGCTTGGACCCTGCCCGGCGTGCCCTCAGATGAAGCGACGATGTCCCAGATAAGAACATCATCCGCAAAAGCTGAAACGTAAATCCGCTGTGCCAGCCCCTCCACCAGATCATTAATAAAAATGGTAAACAGCAAGGGGGAGAGCGGCGATCCTTGTGGTACCCCCACCCTGACGGGGACCTGAACCTCAAGATCATTGACGAGTAGGCTGGCCACTCGCTCATGTAGGAAGCCCCTGATCCACGCCACAAGGTACTGGGGCACGTCCCACCTCATGAGCTTCCATAGCAGGGCTGTGTGATCTACGGAATCGTAAGCTGCCTGTATGTCCAGTGCCACCGAAATACAACGATGACCCCTCTGTAGAGCCCTGGAGGCAGCGTTCACGAATCGCCAGAGCGCCAGCTCTGTGGCCCTGGACTGCCTGAATCCCTGCTGATGGTCGCTAAGGAGCTGTCGAGACTCCACAATAAAGGAGAGCCTGTCGGTGACCAGCCCCTCTAACACCTTGCTCATGGTGTTAATGAGGGCGATGGGTCGGTATCCCTTGGCCAAAGTCAGGTCCCCCCCGGGCTTGGGGATCGGGACCACCTTGGCAGCCTTCCAGGAAGTCGGATGGGAGCCAGAACGGACCAGGCCATCAAAGATAGCCTGGAGCACCGGGGTGACGCTATCGCTGCACTCCTGAAGGCATTTGGCCAAGATGCCGTCCGCCCCCGGTGCACTGACCGCCCTCATCTCCAGGATACGCCTCCGGACCTCCAACTCCTGGATAGGCGGGAACGCCTCCCACTCCTCCGCCAGCCAGGAATCCACCTCCCGTCTCCTGGTCTCGGTCAGGTCACAAAACTCCTGAGTAGATGGGGCCTCAGGAAAAAAGCGCGCCTGAAGCACGCTGGCCTTGTCCGGGTCCTCAACCGCCCACTGCGCCTCACCCGTCTGAAGGTCCGCCACCTGAATCCGCCTGCGGGGCTTGAGAATCCGCTGAAGCGCTGGCCACATGTCCTCGTGGTTGACGGACTCACAGAACCGTCTCCACGCTGCCGCCTTCGCCTTCTTGACCTCCCGAGTAAATTCCTTGCGAGCCCGGCGGTAAAGTCCCCTGTCATGGTCAGTATCAAGCCGGTCCGCTCTGTTCCGAAGGTGCTTCATGTGCCGGCGTAGCTCTGTGAGATGAGGGCTCCACCAGGGTTTGGACGCCCAGCAAATCCTCTTCTCAGGCACGAGTGTGTCAATGGCCCCTTGCATCACCTCGGTAAGAGTCGTCATCATCCGCTCAGCCTCCTCGCAAGACGCCTCAGCCAGCCTCCCTTCACAGCCGGAGTCATGATCATGACCCCGCAAAAGCCCCCTAGCCCTGCACTCCACAGCCACCGCTGCGCGGAAATGCGGCCAGTCCACCCTGTCCCAATCTCTGCATCGGAAGGTCCGGTTGACGGCGGGGGAGTGGGCCACAGAAAAGCGTATGGCCCGGTGATCCGAGCCAGAGAAGAAATCCTGGTCCACCCGCCAGTCAGCTAACCCCATGGCAGTGCGTGTGTGTGTGTGTGTGTGTGTGTGTGTGTGTGTGTGTGTGTGTGTGTGTGTGTGTGTGTGTGTGTGTGTGTGTGTGTGTGTGTGTGTGTGTGTGTGTGTGTGTGTGTGTGTGTGTGTGTGTGTGTCAATCAATCAATCAATCAATCAAGCTTCCTTAAATTTGACGCTCCAACAACTAAGGTCACGGCGCCTCTCTATAGTGTTCAGGAAACATGACGGGCAAATCAGAAAATGTTCGTCTCAATTGGAAACCCCCATACTCAAAAGAAAAGAACCCCCACAGGGAATGAAAGTCAGGTGAACCAACAGCCAGCGGACAAAGAACCTGGGTAACTCAAGGAAAATGTGTCATGGGGCAAAGCCCCTATCCCTCACTCCATCCCTCAAGTCTATCTCGACTCAACAGACTCCTCGAGATATCGGGAAACCTCATCTCGTGCAACCCGGAAAAAGCGCCCCAAAGGGGCACAAGCAGACCTGGTCAGCCAAGCCAGTCCCCTGCTCCTACGACCCAGAACCGGACCCATAGCATCCCGTCTGACCGAATCCAAAGACATACACTCAAGAATCAAATGCTCCCGAGAGTAAACCTCCCCACATAGGGGGCACAGCTCTAACTCATCGGGGTCCCGTGTCGGTGCCCAAGGGCCTAGATGATAATGTCCAGTCATGAACCGAGCTACTAGAGTGAGGTCCTGCCGCCGCGCTACAGCTGCGTCGTCCGGGTACCACCCTCCTCCTCCAACATGCTGGAAGACGTCGAATAACTGTCGACCTGTCTCAGATGCTCTCCAGCGATGCTCCCACTCTGTCGTAAGAGCTCGCTCCACACCATCTCGGATGAGTCGACGTCGGCCAGGCAGTGTCCGGGGGATAGTATGGCCTCGGACTGAACGCTGGAACCACGTGAAGCCCAGCTCATCTGGCGTCACATAGCTCCGGTGTAGCTCGAGCGGCTGGTCGCCCACGAGAATCGCCCTCCTCCTCCTCAGCATATACGTCACAAGTCGCTGTAGGATCTGTTGCCGTGCAGGCATGAGCCCCGCCAACACCAGGGATGCCTCAGTCGAGGTGAAGCGCTCGAGGCCGAACGCCATCCTGGCAGTGAGGGCCAGCGTCGAATCGAGGGAACTCAGTCGGTCCTGCAGACGTAACACTGAAGCCCAGACAGGAGAGCCAAAGAAGAGTCCTGGGAGGACGGCGCCCCGCACTAATCACATAAAAAGACCAGGGCATAGCCCCCACTCGCACCCGACTATGCGCCGAAGCTGCCACAACCGAGCACGGGCACGTGCAATAACCTCGGTCAAATGTCTGTGCCAGGTGAGCCCCTCGTCAAACCATACCCCTAGGTACCGAACGGCCCTATCATGGGGTAAGGTCTCGCCATGGAGGCGAGCAATGAAAGACCCCCTCTGTGAGGGCAGCCTTGTACATTAGGACAGAAGGGGAAGTTCACCTGTATATTAACCTGGGCGGTACTGTATATTAGCATGGGAAACATTGTATAATAGCTCACGGGAAACGGGTTCTAATGCGGGATAGTACTTAGCCATTTCATTCAATGAACGGGGCGTGGAGTGCATGCCGCAGCTGGCCGTTCAGGAGCCAAAGCTAGATGTTGGGTTTACTAAGGATAACTGGACTGGGTGATGATGAAATGGACAAAGGAAAGAGTGCCGTATTGGTCAATACGGTAGAGAGAGGCGCTGGGTGACCACGGGTCGGTAGAAACGAACGGACACGAAGTTGGGGGTTTGAATTACGAAACGGGGCGGGCATGCCAGAATCTGGGTGACTCACCCAATTCTGGCATGACCCTTGGACTGCCTTGGACATGGGGTATATAAACGGGAACACCGGAACACTTCTGTAATCAAAACCTTGCCGTTCAAGTTCGTTTCCGACTGGACCCCGACTCGAACGGGTAACGGGCCAAGCCCCGACCAGCCAAGGAGGGTTGCCACCCCTTACAACTGGTTTCGGAGCCAGCGGAGCGCCCAAGCTGCGGCGGCGCTTCGTTCTGACCGACCCACGACCTGAGGCGGCGGGACCCCAAGGCCCAAGGGAAGCTTGGACTCCGACTGAAGAGCGGCGCAGCTGGACGTCTGGAAGTCGTCAGCTGTGTCGGAAGCTCGAAAGATAAGAGCCGACGAGTGCCGCTGTGCGCCGGAGTGCGACAGCGAAGAGGCCTGCCCCGAGGGCGACGACAACCGTTCCGTTGTGCGCCGGAGAGCGACAACGAGGAGACCGCACCAAGGGCAGTGAGGGTTGGACGTCACGAAGACGTCACCCGTGAAGGTCTGCCCCGAGGGCGAATCAGGAAAGGAGAGATTTCGAAGACGGGCCTGCCGGCGCCAGGGAGCCATTCGCTGAAAGAGACGTCAGCAAGGTAGGCCGTCCAAGCGTGACGACTGGAAGGGAGTGAGAACCAAGGAAAATCAGTGCTGGGACGTCAAGTGACGACTCGAGGCGGGAAACGACGTGAAGACGTCGGTCGACGACTGACCCGCGGAATACTTCCAAAGAAACGGCCAGACAGGACCAAACAACATGAGCCAGCAGGGGAGCGTACAGAGCCGGTCCCCGAGTCCGTCACAAGCCTCGCCCGACCAGTTACAAGCAGCCATCGAGCAAGCACTGGGCGACCGGTGGAACCAACTGGCACGACACGTCGAGGTGCAACAAAGCGAGATAAACCAACGAATCCAGAACCAGCTGGACAAGGCAGTGGCAGCTGCCGCCTCCCTGGCTGATGCTAGGACACGCCCACAGCCTGAACGACCGGCCCAGTTGATTGTCAAGCCTACTAAGCCACCTACGTACAAGGGAGCACGTCAGGGGACGTTCACTCAGTGGGCGTTCCAGGTCAAGCAATATCTACGACTGATGAACGTTCACGACGAAGCCTACTGCGTGGAGTTTGCGGCCAGCCAATTCCGAGGGACAGCTGGCCTGTGGTGGCAGAATCTTGTACAAGCGCATGGAGTAGGAGCAATTCGAACGTGGCAAGAGTTTGTCAATGCTGCGGAGGGACAGTTCGGGGTAGCCAACGACCGTCAGAAGGCGCGAGACGAGCTGGCGAGGCTCGCCCAGAAAACTAGCGTGGAGGACTACACCGGAAAATTTATGGACCTAAAAACGCGAATTCCAGGCATCAGCGACGACGAGTGTCTGGACCGTTATAAACGAGGACTGAAGCCAGCCGTGCGACTGGACGTGGAGAGGGCCAACCCACTAAATCTACAGCAAGCCATGAGTCATGCGCTGAAGGCGGATGATATTTTATTCCGCATCAATGGAGCTACCCGAAATACAGCCAACCCCCCTGTACACCGATCGCTTCCTCGACCGATACCATGAGCAGGACCAACACCCATGGAGGTCGACACGTTGCAGCGAGGAGGGCCTCAAGAAATTCAGTGCCACCGGTGCAGGGGTTATGGGCACTATGCGAAAGATTGTGCCACAAGACAGCGACCTGGCGAGCGATTTGGAGCATCAAAAGGTGAAGGACGTCGCCGTGGCGAGAGGCGTCACACCGTGACGAATTTGGAGCGCGCAGAAGAGGAGATACAAGACCGGGAGTATTGTGGAAACGCCAGCCATCTCCCCAAAGCGAGAACTACGCTGCCATGCTTTAAGGCCAAAATACAAGGAAGACTAGGGCTTGCCCTACTTGACACCGGGGCCACTACAAACTTTGTCAACCGTGCTTTCCTCGAGGAACAACCGGAAGATGAGAGAAGGGATGACTCGACCACCATCTGCTTGGCAGACGGGACGGCTCGAGGACGGTGCCAAGCCCACCACAGCCTCACGGTCGAGTTGGGACCATCCGTTACCACAGTAAGAGCAATCGAGATGGAGCTGCTGCATTTTGACGCCATCCTGGGCATACCATGGCTGCTCCAGGCCCGACCTACATTCGATTGGGATGAGAAGGCAATAATACTGAATGACGAGAGAGTGTGGCCAATCCATCAAGTACCCAGAGAGAAGCTGCCTGACGACCGGGCGCGAGCCAAGAATGAGGAAACACAGAGCGAGGAAGAGGACAGCGAGAGCGAAGGTGGAGACGTTACCACAATGGAAGACACAACGACCAAGCAGCGGGAAGCGAGTTTCGACCCCAGAGAACGACTAATACGGTGCGTTCAGCAGCGAATGGGTCAGGAAAGTGACCACGAGCATCCAGAAGGGGACCCGTGTGAAGGGGAAGGGTGCAAAAACAACAATAACGAGGAGACCAAGCCCGAGGGA